>CM036905.1:184706127-184983072 GCA_020800305.1 Porphyrio hochstetteri | reverse complement strand
CTGTACTAGCCAGAGATTCAGCTTGCCTCTACAATATCAGCGTGCTTTCAATAATATCGTAACTTGTGTGGTTATTTTCCTCTTAGAGGGGGTCCAGTGACACGATATACTGAGATTTCTGTGAATTAAAGCCCATTAATTATTATTGCAATTAATAAAGCAATATTATTATCAATATCAATATAACATCTCCATACTAACAGAGGCATTCCTGCATAAGAAACATGAGAAATATCCAGCAGCTTCCTCAGACTCTTTTGGGTCAGTAATCTTTGTTTAGTCTTTTTCTTTGTTTGCTTTTTTTAATGAAGAGAAGGAAAAAGATTCATTCCACACCTAAACTCACTGAGCATAACCTTAAAGTCTACTTGATAGATCCTCTTTCTTACAGTTCCACACAGCAGATGCTTTTGCCCTTAGACTTCTCTCATGAAATACATTTGTCAAGACTTTCGTCAGGGCCCCCCATTTTCTTTGACTTTCCTGACCTTTCGTATCATCAGGTATGTTCTTCTTGAAATGTTACTTTAATTTTGGCCTCTCCAACTTTGTACTCTATCAATAGTCTACCAGTACTTCTATCTCACAATGTAAGTCACCTAGCCATATCTTTGAGCTGGATCTACTCCTACATTTTCTCTGAAGAGGGCATTACCAGTGCTCCCAAAATGTTTTAACCCCCAAAATTTAAATTTTACTCCAAAACAATGCTTCATAAGACACCCAAAGTGAGACAGAAAAGAAAGAAAAAGGTGCAGACAAACATTCCCTGTCTCACACTGCTGTGAGACACAAGATCTTCTTGTCCATCCACATATAGTGTCAGTCCAGCAGTTTGCAAGGGATTAGTCACAGTCCCCCTCCCCAAGCCCAAGAAAACATTTTCTTTCCTTTCCCTCTGAGAATAGAATAGCAGTTCTGTTCCCTGGTTCTGGAGTTTTTGCTCGCTCTTGGGGTTTTGGGGGGGTTGTGTTTGTTTGTTTTTTCCCTTCCTCCTTTTGCCTTTTCATCCTGCACTTCTGGAAGTATCTCCACTTCCCCTTCTCAGGAAAAGCATAATCTGCCCCCTTTCCGGAGGGCAGCCTAAACCGGAGGGGAGCAAAAAGACAAACATCTCTCCTGTCCTGCCACATAATCTTTAAAGGACGTGAGACATTAACCTACAATAACTGCAGACAGACTAAACACCATCTACGAAACCAAGTATTTAATAAATGTTAAATAAACCAAGTGTTTAATAAGTGTTTCTAAACAAAATTAAATTGTTATAGTAATAAAGGATGCATGTGCTCTAATCTCTAATGAACTTGTCACAAAGAATTCACAAAGCAGATTTTCATCATTATTCAGTAAAATGAAACCTATTGCTGATCTCTATAGGTTTTAATGCAATTTAAGAGTAAAAAAGAAATGGCAAGTTTAAGAAAAATCCCTAAAATATTTGCTTCAGAGAAGTTTTTAAATGGTTCAAAGAATATCCTCTATTTAAAAATGCAAATATTTTCTCTTCTATGTATAAAATCTAGTGTCTGTATTTACACAGTATATTTCTATCTCACTGCTAATATCAGTGAGTGCATTATGACAACATGCCAAGTCATATCATATGTTCATATTCCTGTGCCATATCGTACCCCCAGGATTAGTACCATGTTATAATAAAACAGTTAAAATGTTTTAATTTTTAATGTTCTAGGGTTTTTTAAAAGGAGGCTATGTAAATAAACAAACAGTCCACTTGACTGTTAACTGAGCATCTGTCTCTCAGTCATTCTGTCCAGTAGCTTCGTGACTTACTGGGCAATTCCAGTCAAATTTGAAAGTGGGACAGTGTGGTGTGTGGACCTCAGCTGGATGCCAGGTGCCCACCAAGCCACTCTGTCATTCCCCTCCTCAGCAGGATGGGGTGTGAGGCAGGGAGGAGAAAATAAGAAGGAAAAAAGAAAAAAAATAAACAACTCATGGGTGAAGGTAAAGGCAGTTTAATATAGCACAAGCAAAGGCCATGCACGGAAGCAAAAGAAAACCAAAACATTTATTCTCTACTTCCCATCAGCAGGCAATGTCCGGCCACTTCTCTGGAAGCAGGGCTTCAGTACACACAGTGGTTGCTCCAAAGACATATGTTATAAATAATGAGTGCCCCCCCCACCCCCTTCCTCTTCCTTTCTCTTAGCTTTTATTGATGATCAGACATCATATGGTACGGAATTTCCCTCTGGTCAGTTGGGGTCAGCTGTCCTGGCTGAGTTCCCTTCCAAGATCTTGCCCAGCCCACTGTTGAGGCGGGGATGTTTCAGAGACAGCCTTGGTGCTGTGCCAGCACTGCTCAGCAGTAGCCAAACCCCTGGTGTGTTACCAACACCTTTCTAGCTACCAACACACAACACAGGGCTGTGAGAGCTGCTGTGGGGAACATTAACTCTATCTCAGACAGACATTTCAAAGGTGATCGCAATCTAAATTTCACTCCAGTTGGTGAACAGAAGATGAGAGATAAACTGATACCCTAAGAGAAGCAAAATTAGCCGTTGTACCTTTCCAGGCAGCTGCAGTCTGGGACAGCAACATGTGCCTCTCAGTTTGCCACTCACATCTTCAGGGTAACCATCACTGAAGACGCAGGAGGAAGCTGGTGGTAGTGGTACATGGGAAAATTAAGACACACCTGTAGGAAAGCGGTTTTCATGAGTTTGCTTTTAAATAAATTTCTTTTTTTTTTTTTTTTAAATCATTAAGTAAACTTCTACTTAGTCTGTTTGAAACATGCTGGGTTTGATCTCTGTGTGCCCTGCTCTCACTGCAATAAAAATATCCCCAATGTTTCTGTACACTGTGCTAAACAGTCATTAGATAAAGTGCCTGAAAAGAGGCACAAGAATCCGAGTCCTGAGCCACTTACCTGCGTCCTAACAAGTCACCCTTCCAGTAAGCCTAACAAATCTCTGTGTGTGCTTGTATCCAAAACAACACGGGTACAACTCTAAGTGTAGTACTTCTCAGCTAGAAAGAAGAAGTAGGTCTCAACTTTTTCAGTGACAATCTCAGCTGTGTCTCCTACTTGCTAATTCCCTTTGCCTGAAGTCTTTTTGAATAGCCCTGTGTCCCCCTTCAGCGCCGTTTTCCTCTTTCTTCTTGGCCCCTGCCCCTCCATTCGTCCACTAACATCATTTGCAGGCACCTTCTCTTGCCTTTACCTGCTGTTATTTCTCGTTCTCTTTCTCAGCAACTATCCTCTCATCTACATGTCTTGCTGGTGTGGGCTTACATTAAAATTGACACAAAACCACTTACATACAGAGCTACAAAGGTAATTTTATCTATTGTTCTGTTGCTACTTTGAAACAAAACACATAAATGGAAGAAAGGTCCTTTTAATCTATGTAAGTTGTTCTACTTTGCTATTATGGGATGAATCAAATCAGTGGAAACGTTTCTATTGATTTAATTGAGTTTCTGGACAGTACTTCTCTTACATTTCTCTAGATGCCGTATAATTCCTACTTTTAATTGTAATTTTAACTAATTTTCCTAGTACTAAAACTAAAGCTTGCCACACCGTAATTCCTTGATCACACATTTGGCTCTCTTAAAAGACAAACAGATTTTGTACCTTTTAATCCTCACACATAGTAACCGATCTTAATGACTGCATATTTTAACAGTTGATTTACCTCATTTTCAGATTCAGTAAGAACACTTGATGACTACCATTTAGTTAGATGCTTTTTGCTCTTTAAGAATCTCTCCGTTGACTCCTCAGAACACACCCACATACATCTTTGTTACTAAAAAAAAAAAAAGGTGACCTGAGGAAATGTCTTCATTTGCTATGAGTACTAGAGTACAGAAATTTAATTTCTCTGCAATATTTTTTTCTTCTGTAGCTGGCCAACTAATAGGCCTACCAGTTCTGTCATAGCTTCATTGTACTGGTAAAGCATATGTCTGTTTTTTAGCAGGTAATTCATTCTCTTATATACAGATTCTCTGTTCCCCCGATTCCCTCCTTGACTTTTCTAATTTTACTTCTTTGTATTGTTTTCAAGATGATTGGATTTGGGCTTTCCCAATGATACATTTTAGGCTCAAATAACTTAAATATTGAACCTTGACATTTAACTACATTGATCTTTTCCTTGCCTTCCTATTTTCTTTTATTTGTTTAGGGATATTTGTTCTGAGACTTTTGTGCTATGCTTAAGTATCCTCCATGCTGAAATGAAAGATTTTCATTTCAACACTTCTGATTGAGGATATTTCTCATTTATTTCCTTTTTTTTTTTTTTTTTTGTAAGTAGAAATGCTTCTATGTCTTTGCAGAGGACAGAATAATAAACTACTAGATTTCGTTATGAATATTTCCCCCACAAAAAAAAGAAGTCTGAATACTGTTGTACTATGTTCATGATTAATCAGCATTTTTTTTTTAATTTGGTTGTGAGACATGTCCTGTTATTATCAGTTCTTTTAGTTGGTGTCAGACTACAGCTTCCAACATACAAACATTTCAAGTGTAAAGAAGTAGTTGTCTACTTGTGTATTGCTATCATTAAGGATTTGCTTTTTGTCTACGTATTAGCCTCTCCACAGTACAGATTTCTCACACAGATGTTAACAAGCATATTTAATTTTGGATTTATGTTATTTCATTTTACCCCCAATAAATATACAGTATACTTTCAATACACAGCACATGGCACAACACATAGGTATTATTGGCACACATTGCCAGTGCCTTCATACATTTAATTTATGATTTTTCTATATGAAAAATACAACAATTTCATGATGAATGTATAGAAAATTATGATCCCAGTCTAACCTATCAAATATGTAGTGTTTGCTACAAATTTGACAGAAAAGGCATTTTAGATATACTGTAAAATCATCGAACAAATAAAATATTCATTACTTTCACAGGTGGATTAAAATCAATAAATGCCATTTTGTTGTTATAAACTGTCTGATGTAACAAACATCAGCCTGGCAGAGGCATATATTCATATGCAGGCATAATTTTTTATCTGGCTTTTTCCAGTTAGACACCTAAAGTCTCTATTGGGTGTAAGAGCCACAATTTCTAAAGATGTCAAGATGATATAATTTCAAATAAATCATTAGAAATTGCTAATAATCAGTCATATCTGAAAATGAGTTTTAAAAAGTAGCTCTGTTGAAGTTAACACTAAAAACCACAGTGACTTTCAGGGCAAGGGGTAAATGTTTCATTTATGGTCGTCACCTGGTAGTCAGTCATAGGTTTGAGGATCTAGTGCGAGTGATTCAGATTTTATTTTTCCTCTAGGTATTCCATGCATGCCATTCGTATCAATGGGATGCTGCAAGCTGCAAGATGTTTGATAAAAAAGGCAGATTTTTACAAGCAAAGACTCCAGTTACTTGAATAAAGGGTTATATAGTTTCCCCCTTAATTCAGAACCTCGAATACTTGTTTTACAAACTGCAGAGTGCCTTAAAATGTATTTACTTCTTTGTGGAGTCAGAGTGCTTATCGTGTAATGCTGAGTCATATAAAAAAGGAAAGGCATTCACTAGGCTGGAGGAAAAAAGTATGTAGACACTAGCCTCCTGGAAAAAAAAAAAAAGAAGAAGAAGAAAAGAGTCAAAATTATCTTGGGTTTTGTGGGTTTTTTTTTTCTTTGGGGTTTTTTGGTTTTGTTTTTTTTAACATAAGTAAACCATGAGAAACACTGTCAGAAATATATCGCTTGGCATATGCCAGTGTAATAGTAAAAATACTGTTTTTTCCTGCTGGTGCTCTCCTGCTCCTTCAGAAAGGAAACTTAAAGCGTTGCCGTATGTGCACACGCTTCGGCACACACCCGCACACGCACACACACGCAGAGTATATACCCCAAATGCAGCAGTACCTCTGGCACGCTAGAGGGAGCCGTGACATAATTGCTATGACCCTGATTTGTTGGTTGGGTTTCGGTTGGGGTTTTTTGTTGGGGTGTGTGTGTCCGCTCCCCCACAGACACAGCCCGCCCCCCTCCCCGCCCAGATTAGAAGTTGTTGCATAGAAAAATCTCCGGACATCCTGCCAGCTCGGCATACGCTGCGGAGTAAGGAAAGGAAAGGGAAGCGCAGCTCAGGACTCAAGTGACAGCTAAGCGAGGTCTCCTGATAGCTCAGGGGCTTATTCCGCTGTTTGTCCCATTTATATATATATATATTTTTTTTTAAATTGCGATGCTCCTTCCTATAGGAGACTTCTCCAAATAAGCGACTTAGCCGAATACTCCGATTTTCATCAGCCAATCTGAAGCCCTCGTTCAGAACCAGGAAAGCCCATTTTGTAAACATATCCTTTATTTTGTCTGCCTGTCGCTCTCGCACAGAAAACTGGCACGTCCAAGAGTAGTGATTTTACGCTGCCACTAATATATGTATAGTTTATTTATATACTGCATTTTAACACAGCGTTACTTTTATAATGCAGACTCGTTCTGCATGGCAAACTATCCGTTTCAAAAGCTACCAAGAGGTCCTCGGGATGGGAGATGGGTCTAGGAAGAACACTTATTTGAATTTAAAAATTTGTAAGACTTTCTCTAAGTCAAATTATATTTATGGACATCATAACTCAGAAAGGGCTGAAGGTTATCCTATTGAGCAAGGCGAAAGCGCAGCTTACTTAACTGAATCTTCTAAGAGCCGCTCCTAAAATAATTGTCTAGAGCCTCTTACGATTGCCCCAGAGTTTATTATCTTCCTCCCCCCCCCCCCTTTTTATTTTCTTTTCATCTGTTCTTTTTTTCCTTTCTTTTCCCCCTAAATGATTCATGCTACTTACACGCTCATCACTCACAACTCACAAATGGCAGCTTCATTTCGGTACGCGCGGGTCGAGACCGGCGCTCCGGCAATCCGAGCACTCACCTTTCCAGCCTCAGTCCTCCCCCCGCGCCCGCCGCCCCCGGCCGAGAGACTCCCGCCGCTGCGGGGGCGGAGGCGGGCGTCGAGCCGCGCCGGGCGGGGAGGGGAGGGCGTTACTGTGGCCCCGAGCCCCGCACCGCGCCGCGCCCGACACCCGCTCCCCCCGCACCGCGGCCCCGGACGATGTCCCGGCGCCTGGGACCTGCCCCTCGGGGATGGAGAGACCCGCGCGGGGCGGCTCCCGCAGGACCGGGGCGCGGAGAGAGATAGGTGTGTGGGTGGGAAGGTTCCCATCCATCCGCCCCCCCGCGCTATGCATCCCTGGGGCGGCGGGGCGAGGGAGGGCCGGGGAGGGGTGAGGGTGAACGCCGGGCTCCCGGGGGACTCGTGGAACCGTACCGCGGAGTCAAGTCCTCGCCCTCGCAGTGCTTTGGAGGAGTGCGGGGGGTGTCGCATCCCCCCTCTTTTCCCACCCGTCATCACTGAAGGCTCGTTAATATGTTTCAAAAATAAATAAGGGAGGGGGGGGGACAGGGGGGGAGGGAGGGGATATAAATAAATAACGCGAAGCCGGGAGCAGCTGGGCGGGAGGGACGGGGGACCGGGGGCGCGGCGCTGCGGTGCGCGGCGACGAGACACCGCAGCCCGCCCGCCCGAGCCCTTCGCACGTTGCGCGTCTCCCACCGAACCGATCTAATCAATGACACCCAGCGTTCTCCCGGGCCCCGCCCCCCTCGCCCGCCCGCTTCTTTCCATTGGCCGGTGGGCGTCGGGGCCGGTCGCCGCCGCCGCCTCCGATTGGCTGGCGGGGAATCCGTATCAATGTTTAAGCCGCGGCGTGAGGTGAATAGAGGCAGTCGGCGAGCGGCGCTGGGCGAGCGCGGCGCGGCGCGGCGGCCCCGCGAGTGCTGCAGTGAGGGAGGCGAGGCGGAGAGGAGGAGGGGGGGAGAGAGAGAGAGGCAGAGAGCGGCTCCAACTGTTGAATTTTCGCCGAATTCTCCACTTACCTGCGGGCGGCTGGTGACATGGATCTGGTTTACCGGGGATCGGCGTTCCTTTCGCGTGCTGCCTGGCTAAGACTGGCGACCGTCTGTTCGAAAGGGGCCACCCATCAATGAGGCAGAGAAGATTACTTTTTTTTTTTCTTTCCTTCCTTCTTTTTTTTTCCCTTTTGAGAGCCTCTCTACCACAGGTTGCAGCGTTAACTGTGTACTTTGGGTCCGGACTCAAATAAAGGAGAGAGAAAAAAAACCAAAACCCCAAACAGTGCAGAACTGAGACTCGGAACTAGATCTGTGAGCTATGTGTTGGGAGCCTATGCTTTGGTTGTTGGGTTTTTTTTCTTTTATCATGAGAAATCTCTGATTTATTTCACACATAACACTGAGGAAAGGTGGTTTAAAAACACTCAGCAAAGCGGGAGACAGACGCGCCTCTGTGCCAGTGAGTGGATAACAGCCTTGTTTTCCTGATCCTCAGTCTCCCGGAGAAAGAGGTATAGTAAAAGTGTAGCTGGATCCGACACCCCCCCCACCCCCCCCATCCCCATTCTCCTTTTTTTTCCTCTTCTCTACCCCCTTCCCCCACCCCTCCAAAATATAAATCTGATTTTTCATTATTTTTTTTTTTTCTTCCTGTCTATAGAGTGAGTCAGAGAAGCGTTAGGAAGAAGCTGCAACTAATGTCTGGGAAGGGAGGAACATGAGGCGATAGTGAATGTGATTTTTTTTTTTTTTTTTTTTCCTCTCTTCCCCCCCCCCCCCACCCGCTGGATCTGACTCATCCAGCACATGAAACACCTGCATTTCTGGATGTACCGTTCATTTATTTCTGGTTGTTAAAAGAACCTGAAATAAAATTATAGTTGCCTTTCCCCAATATTTACCTATACACCGTATCACTGGGAAAGGTGTATCAGAGAGGGGGAACGCATCTGGCGTTGCCTCAGGTCTTCTCCCCTGTACTAAGACGCCCAGAGAGACTGTTAAAGCTTGAAAGGACTGCAAAAAATGCATCACACCAATCGCGGAACTGCATACGTTTTAATATAAGCGAATTAGTCGATTAAAAGATCTCCCACTTTATTCACGGCAAGAATTCTTCCCCTCCCCTAAATGAAGAGGACTAGGCGGCAGTGTCATTGGAAGGAGATGCTGAATAGAAAGAAAAGAGAGGCACTTGACAGCGCAGCCCTGTGAATACAGAGACTGTTTCCCTTTTAGCGAGAGACTAAGAGAGTGTGTGTGTGGTGTGTGTGTGTGGTAGCTTTTCTTTCTTTCTCTCTCTCTCTCCCTCCTCCCCCCCTTCTCTCTTTTGCTCTCCTCCTTTTTTTTTTCTTTCCATTTTTTTCTTTTTTTTTCCTTTTTCCCCCCTTTTTGAAATTTTAAATCTATGCGTCCAGCCATGGGTTGCCTGTTGATTTCCTCTCGGCTGGAGAAAAAAGCGAACTGGAATTAAACTGCATGGAGAAAAGTGCATCTCCTCAGACACGCATAGGCACACACGCATAGACACACGGAGAGAAACGATGTGGTTGTGGCGGCGGCTACTGGCCTGTCTTAAAGAAACCCAAGTGTGCATCTGATTGAGCACAGCCTGTGATTTCTCTCAAAATGTATCCTTACTGCTAATGACGACAGTCGGCTGGTGGGTTGCTTATTTTTCCGACCCCCCCAAAAGGACGACTGTGAGGCTGCTAGGAGAGGGAGAGAAAGGAAACTACAAATCCGAACACTAGTTTTCGCTGGGGGGGGTTGTGTGGTGTGTGTGTGTGTGTGTGTCTTGTTTTCCTCTCTTGCCCTGCAATCCCCGTTCCCTCGCCTTCTGATTCAGGAAGGAATCAGTGAGGGTGTGCGAGACAAGAGAGGGGGGAAATACCCATGGCAGCGAGATGCAGCTCTCCGCCGCAAGCAATGCAAGATTAGATCTCTAAATGCAGCAAAACACTCCCTGAAAACCAACAACCCCGCGGTGCAATCAGACATTTCACTGCCTCTCACTGCACACGAAGAGGGCTTCAACAACAAGCTCAGACTTTTTTTTTTTTTCTTTTTTTTCCCCTTCTTTCTCTCTCCCACCCCTCCACTCCATCAATCGCATCACGAGCGATGAGTAGCAAATAAGCTTTTCTACCCCTGCTTACAAACCTGTGGCCACCCTCCTCCCCCTTTACTACGTATATATAAATACACATATCTAAAAAGAAAAAAAATATTTTTTTGATCGTTTTTAGAAAATAAACAGCCACTGCCACCGATTTTTTATTATTGTTGTTATTTTTATTATCCTTTGTACATCTGCGGGGATTCAAGGATCAGGAACGCTTCGCGTGCCCGGAGGAGAAGATCTTTTGCAATTTTTCTGATTTTTTTTTTTTTTTTTTAATACTCCCACTGCCGAAGTTGGACAGCCGAAGTAACTGCGAGGGGACTGCAAGCACGGCAAGCTCTTGCTGAAACGCTACCGAAGCTGCTCCCCCCTCCTCCGACCCCCCCGATTGCTCCCTCCCTCTGAGCTACATGGTCCATTTGCTGCCTCTCATCCTGTGTCTCTGCAGATGCTTTAGAGCAACAGGTTCAGGAACTTAAAATACAAGGGTGGGGAAAAAGAAGAAAAAGAAAAAAAAAAAAAAAAAGGAGCCGACGGAGGAGGAAGAACAAACCCAGAGCAGGAGGCAGAGAAGAGGGGGACAGCCCTGGTCGCCGCTGAAGCTGCTGCCACCCTCACCCCTGCTCGGGGATGTACCTTTCCATTTGTTGCTTCTTTCTCTGCTGGGCTCCCGCCCTGTCGCTGAAGAACCTGAATTATTCGGTGCCAGAGGAGCAGGGAGCGGGCACGGTCATCGGGAACATCGGCCGCGATGCGCGGCTGGCGGCAGGCGCGGCGGGAGGCGGGATGCTACCCGCGGAGCGCGGCGCTCCCGGCGGCGGGCCCGGAGGTGGCCGCGGTCCCAAGTCCACTTTCCGGGTGCTGGAGAACTCGGCCCCTCACCTCCTGGACGTGGATGGGGAGAGTGGGCTGCTCTACACCAAGCAGCGCATCGACCGTGAGGCGCTGTGTCGGCGCAGCACCAAGTGCCAGTTGTCCCTTGAGGTGTTTGCCAATGACCAGGAGATCTGCATGATCAAGGTGGAGATCCAGGACCTGAACGACAATGCACCGGCATTCCCCTCCGACCAGGTGGACATGGACATCTCAGAAAATGCTGCGCCGGGCACCCGCTTCCCCCTCACCAGCGCCCATGATCCAGACGCCGGGGACAACGGGCTGCGTACCTACCTGCTAACCCGTGATGACTATGGCCTCTTCTCCCTTGATGTGAAGTCCCGTGGTGATGGCACAAAGTTTCCAGAGCTGGTCATCCAGAAGCCATTAGACCGTGAGGAGCAGAGTCACCACACTCTGGTGCTGACAGCACTGGATGGCGGCGACCCGCCACGCTCGGGCACAGTGCAGATCAATGTGCGTCTCATTGACTCCAATGACAACAGCCCTGTCTTCGAGGCAGCCTCCTATGTGGTAGAGCTGCCAGAGAACGCACCACTGGGCACTGCTGTCATTGACCTTAATGCCACTGATGCCGATGAGGGTACCAATGGAGAGGTGCTCTACTCCTTCAGTGGCTACGCACCTGAGCGTGTCCGTGATCTGTTTAGCATTGACCCACAGAGTGGCCTCATCCGTGTCAAGGGCAACCTGGACTATGAGGAGAGCGGTCTCATTGAGATCGATGTCCAGGCTCGGGACCTGGGGCCAAATCCCATCCCTGCTCACTGCAAAGTTACCGTCCGCCTCATTGATCGCAACGACAATGCACCGACCATTGGCTTTGTCTCCGTTCGCCAGGGAGCACTGAGTGAGGCTGCCCCACCGGGCACTGTCATTGCCCTGGTGCGGGTCACTGACCGTGACTCAGGCAAGAATGGGCAGCTCCAGTGCCGGGTGCTGGGTGGTGGTGGTGGACCCGGAGCTGTCCCTTTCACCCTGGAGGAGAACTATGACAACTTCTACACTGTGGTCACTGACCGGCCCCTGGACCGAGAGGCACAAGACGAGTACAATGTGACCATTGTGGCACGTGATGGGGGCAACCCCCCACTCAACTCCACCAAGTCATTTTCTGTCCGTATCCTCGATGAGAATGACAATCCACCCCGCTTCAGCAAAAACCTCTACGTGTTACAGGTGCCCGAGAACAACATCCCTGGAGAATACCTGGGCTCTGTCTTGGCCCAGGACCCTGATCTGGGACAAAATGGGACGGTTTCTTACTCCATTCTGCCCGGGCATGTGGGTGACGTCTCCATCTACACTTATGTCTCCGTCAACCCCACCAATGGTGCTATCTACGCCCTGAGGAGCTTCAACTATGAACAGACAAAGCACTTTGAGTTTCGCGTGCTGGCCAAAGACTCGGGTTCACCCCACCGCGAAAGCAATGCCACTGTGCGTGTCACTGTGCTCGATGTCAATGACAATGCTCCCCTCATTGTCCTGCCTGCCCTCATCAATGACACTGCAGAGCTGCAGGTGCCACGCA
The DNA here is from genome assembly GCA_020800305.1 of Porphyrio hochstetteri. Classification (NCBI taxonomy): domain Eukaryota; kingdom Metazoa; phylum Chordata; class Aves; order Gruiformes; family Rallidae; genus Porphyrio; species Porphyrio hochstetteri. The sequence continues at coordinate 184,970,630 of CM036905.1, read as the reverse complement.
ATGCTGGGGTGGGCTACCCCGTGGGTACCGTCCGTGCCCTGGACAGTGACTTTGGGGAGAGTGGGCGCCTCACCTATGAGATTGTGGAAGGCAATGAGGAGCACCTCTTTGAGATGGACCCCACTAGCGGTGAGATACGCACCTTGCACCCCTACTGGGAGGAGCTCAGCCCTGTGGCTGAACTGGTGGTAAAAGTCAGTGACCATGGCAAGCCCAGCCTCTCTGCAGTGGCCAAGCTCATTGTCAGGGCCTTGGCGGGGCCCCTGCCCGAGGCTGGCGAGCCGCAGGTGAATGGCGAGCAGCATCGGCGACCACACTGGGACTTGTCGCTCCCCCTGATCGTGACGCTGAGCACTGTCTCCATCATCTTGCTGGCTGCCATGATCACTATTGCCGTGAAGTGCAAGCGAGAAAACAAGGAGATCCGCACCTATAATTGTCGCATTGCCGAGTATAGCCACCCTCAGCTGGGAGGAGGGGGAGGCAATGGCGGGGGAGGAGGAGGCAGTGTCAGTGGAGGGGGCAAGGGCAAGAAGAAGAAGATCAGCAAGAATGACATTATGCTGGTGCCCAGTGAGGGCGAGGACAGCCGGGGCCCCCTCAATGTCATGAACGTGGTGAGCAGCCCATCCCTGGCCACCTCACCTATGTACTTTGACTACCAGACCCGCCTGCCCCTCAGCTCTCCCAGATCTGAGGTGATGTACCTGAAGCCCGCCTCCAACAACCTGACTGTACCCCAGGGACATGTGGGCTGCCACACCAGCTTCACAGGGCAAGGGACTAACGCCAGCGAGGCTCCCCCGAGCCGGATGTCCATAATTCAGGTAGGAGACTTTTAGAATACCCTGGACCTCACTTTAGACGCTGGTTTAACTTTACCTTTTGTCTGCAGTGAAATCTGCTGTAAGGCACCACTGAAGGGACCAACACAAGGCACTAAGGAGAGGTGAACTTAATGAAAGTGGAACCAGACCATATCTGGTGGGTCTGGTTCTACTGTCACACTGGTGTTTCCTTGTGTGATTCAAAAGTAAATGCCCAGTGAAACAAACAGAGTTACAGCAGTGTAAAAGAGGTGCATGTGAGAGCGCAGGCAGGTGTTTAGTACTTTTGGGGCACGCTGGGGTATTTTCCCAGAAGACTGGCAGCTAGAGGTGGGCGATTCTACAGGTTTCACTTTGCTTTGGTTTGGGGTTGAGAAGCGGGAGGGTGTTTCTAAAGCAGTCATATCATCTGCAGTAACTAACAGTACCTGGGAGAAACTCTACACACTGAGGACATCTATTGCAACAGTGTATAATAGCCCTCCAATCCTGTGTGTAAATATGAGCTATCTTTCCCAGGTGTATGTTTTTAATTTTTTAAATTTCCTTCTTTAGAATATATATACATAAATATTTATTTTTTTGATGCAGACCAGTATCATCAGGGCCCCATTGCCTCCTCCTCTCCCCATAAACAACCAAACCTTCAGCGTTGAAAATTCTGCTTAGTCAAATAGAAAGAAAATGTGTGTGGTGATTCCCTCCTACCCCCAAATGTTAACGAAACTCACATCCTGTCATTAAACAGCAAAACAACTAGTCAGATTTCCAGTAGCCTGAGTAAATATTGATGATTGCTTTATAGTGAAAGACTTAGATGCTCTGTCTTCCACCAAAGCTCATTTAGAAATTACAGTTGGGCTGCATTCTGCTGCCAGTTACATCCACACTGTCCTCTACTGACTTTTGTGTGTGTGAGAAATGGCAGAATTTGGACCATTGGATATAGGGTGCTGCTAACCAAAGAATGACTTAATTTGTAGCAGGTAGTTTTAAAGTCAAAACTCAGAAGATAGATTCCAGAGCAGTGAACTCACAGCGTGAAGGTGAGAGAAGAATTTGGCTCCAGTTGATTTAATTTAAAGTATTACTTCATGATTAATGCAGCTTAATGCTCAAATACTACAGGTATGTTCCAAAGTGATTTTTAACTTTTGGATTGAAAGCAGGCTCTGGATAATGACTATTAAATATATTTGAAATGTCATATCTGTTTTATCCTGTGGTTCTCCTAATATGCTGTTCTGAGTCATAGGGGAATGAGCTGAGTGTATGAGAAGTGACACAGACTCATTTTGTGTATGCAGCTAGTGGGGAAGAAGTTGCACTGTAGACACTTTATGTACCAAAAAGAAAATTCATAATACCTTTGAGTTACCCTGCAGCCTGTGAACAGCGAATGTTCTAGTTGCCAAATGCATCTACTGTTTTAAAGTAAGTAGAAGCGGCCATCAGTAATTGGCAGGTGGAGTAACCAAAATTCTAGGAACTGATGGCATGTAAAGTGAATATTTATAACTGGGAAAAAAAAAAAAGAAAAAGAAAAAAGAAAAAGTCTGTCTGTACAAGGTCACTGTGAACTAATCGTCAACCCACTATTGAGTTGTGTCACAGAAACAATTTCATTTTATGCCTATCATGAATTTGTGTTGCTATCAATTAGGTGAGTGGAACAATACTTAAAATCTGAAATTGATTTTAACAAAAAGTGACACTTCAGAAAAGAGTTTAGGTTAGGGCATAACCGAAGATAATTTGATTTATAATTCATGCTTTAAAAAACAAATAACTTTCAATGACACTTGTTTAAGTAATGTCAACTTTTTACTGTAAAATGGAGTTGTCAGAATGCTAAAAAAAAGAACACATTTTTTTTCCTACTGACAAGTGTAATAGTTACTAAAAGTCAGAAAATTATACTTTCCTACAACCATGTAATGTCTATATAAAGCAATTAATTAATGTACTGATGCTACTGAGTAGTAAATATTCAATTGTAGTGTAAAATCCCTATGGAAAATATGACTCATTTTTTTTACAGTGTTCACTGTATAATATCAATCATGATTTTTTTTTTTTCTGAGATCTATATAAAGCTAAAAGAGGAATTTCCTCCCTTAAAAAGGTGTGTTGTGGTTTCTATAAGAGTTTTCATTATGATAACTGTGGGAAATGTTAATTGCAACTCCTCATAGCACATACTGGTATTTCTAATATTGTTTTTACTTTCCCTGAACATCTACACAGAGTGTTTTGAATATTTAGATGATTCAGCCAGTAGATTAGGAAACTTTCATATTTCCCTTGTGAACAACCTGTTCAAACTTACTTATTGATACTATATTTTCTATTTGTATTGACAAAACAAATGCACAGTATGAAATAGAGTAGTTGGCTTCTATTTAAGAAAAGCCCAGATTTAAAGTAGCTGGATGGGAAAATCTGATCCCCTTCACTGTAATTTTACATTACTAAAACATATTTTATATTTTCCATCTCCACATCCCTGGAGTAAATTTTATATAAAATTTGCATTTAGAATGTAGACTCTACTTTGTGTCTGGTCCTGTACTTCTGCCTCATGTAAAATTCAAAATGCAAACTTAGGGAGAAATAGTGAAGGATCAGCCCTCTCTCTGGATCTACTACATCCTTAATCACTCCAGGAAACCTGTGTCTGGAAAAGTAAATTGCACAGTTAGGAATTGAAAGTATAGTCAGTGGAAAAAAAAGATACAGAACCCAAACAGCTGCTTTATCATCTCCTCCCATTAGTCAATTCCAAAAAACCAGTTTTCTTTGTTACCTCAGTAAGGGAAATGCAGAGAGTTGTGTAAGTGTTCTCTAGCTAATATTCCCTTCATTTTTTCCAGATCCACAATAATCTCACACTATGCAATTCATACAATGGGACTGGTTTTCTTCACTCTCATTTTCTCGGCGAGTGTTTAATGGCAGCATTTTCTAGCAGGAGCCTGTTATTAGAACTTTATGTTTGTTTTTATATATATATATATTTATATGTACAGACATATATCAATGGATATACGTACACATACTAAATATTATATTATTACTTAGTACATCTGATTGGGTCTTTAAATATTTAAAGTCAAATAAATAAACTCTTTCTCAGTAAGATCCAAATTTTCTCACTCTTAATACAAATGCATAACACCACCTTTTTTTTTTTTTTGCTTTGCAGTGTGAGCTAGTAAAGTCAATAGGCTTTATGATTTCCATATTTCTCATGAATAGTATTTTATTCTACAGATAGCCTAATTTATATCAATGAATACCTGTGGAGTAAAGTGTTACTTGGTGACTATGGGTTTCAGACTGACCCAAAATGACCAGCTGTTGAATACAATACTGCCTGATACGTGTAAGAGCGGTGTAATCTTGCCTCTCTCTAAGCATCTTCTGTTATACATTAGTCACACAGTTTAACAACTTGTGTGTTTACTACTTTTGTATCATCCACCTATATGCCATGGTTGCATATGTTACTTACATGAATCAATTAATTTATTCAGTACCATACAATTTTAAGAATTTCAACATGCACACACACACACACACACACACACACACATACATGTCTAAAATTTTGTTTGGATAGCCAAGGACACAATATACCTCCAGCTTTTCTTGGTGCAAGAGACTTGCAAATGCTTAGGTCCTCTGAAAACAGGCCATTTGTGATTTGCTGCACATGTGAGGTTATGTGTATGAAGAATAGTGTTTTGTAATATACTGTGAAGCTAGAATACTTTACACTTTAGCATGTTTCATTGCTTTTAACTTCAGCAGTCTTATTCTAAATCTATTTTAGAAACAGTACTTTCAAAGGGCAAGTCAGTTAAAAATAATTAAATATAGGCGACAGCTATATGATTCTCATTGCCAGATTCAAAATTCCATGGGACCTTTTAATCACATAAGGTCCAAACTCTTTGTTTTACTGGGGAGAAATAAGAGGAAAGCAGGAGAAATTGGTAACTCTACGTGACTGAAAGATTTCTGTTCACTCTAGACCTTAAAGACTGTTGGCCAATTTCTGTTCATCTCATTCTGTTGAGTGAATCTAAAGCTGAGCTACTCACCTGAGAAAAACAGGATTTTGCTTTATTTTGAACAGCAGACATTAGAAAAATAAAAGGCGTATACAAACATACACATATAAGTTCATGTCTACCCTACCAGAAAGTTCTGAGTTAATCAGCTCACATTTACCCGGGTGAACAAGTCAAAATTTTTCCTTGCAGGTTTCCAATAGATAAAGAAGTGGATGGATAAAGGGAAACAGTTTCTTTAAATGAATAAGTTCTGTAAACAGGTTCCTCAAAGTGACTTAACAGTAGTGTAGAAAACTACATACACAAAGAGTGTTGTTGGTCACCCTAGAGATTATTTATTATTATTATACTGGTGGTGCAACTTGGAGAGGTTTGTAGATATATCAGGAATGAGAGGGGAGTGAGTAAAGAAAACAACGGTCACCACTTTTGCTAAACAACAGTTAAGAATGAATGACTGCGTTGCAAGTAGCTCTCAAGCTGGGAATCACTGTAGCTGCTTTACTAAGCAGTCCTGTAGCATTCTAAGATAAAGTGCAGATCACGAAGTTTATGATGTGCCAACAGATTACTGTCAAGTCCCAGTGCAGCTTCATTGCCAGGTGCCTAGTAGTACCTCAGAAGAGTCTTCAGGGGAAATAAAAAACATAAGTTACATTAGCAGGGCTCTGTCTTTCGACACACTATTTCATGTTTTGCTCTCAGAAACTTCAACTCAGAAATTTCAAGATTACAAAAAGAAGTCTGCAGCTGCTGCAGTAAAAGGAGGAGCGGCTTTCCTCACAGAAGTTGCATTCGTTCTCAGTCCTTTAAATTCCTATCTGAAAACAGAGGGTTGCTGTGTGTTGGTTTTTTGGTAGTTTTTTTTTTTTAAACTTGTATATTTTCTGCTGCAAATGAGCAGTATTAGTCTCTGTCACTAGAGCTAGTAGAATTTAACATTTTGCACCAAGAGGATTCTAGGGCAAGTTCTACACATTTGCCAAGTTTGCATACAAGTTCATACCCTAAAATTCCCCAAATTTCACAGCTTAATAGTCTAGGGCCATATCTACTAAATTGTCATAAAATGAAGCCTCAGAACTGCCTGGCTAAGATGCATTATGGTAGTTTGTACAATTTTTTTCAAGTTTAGATGTCTTGAAAAATAACTGTGAATGTTCACATTGCTTAAACAAACTCTACATTAGTATGGTTTTGTGCAACATTGTCCTGTAGCTTCAGTTATACTTACTCTATGAAGACAATACCAGAGTTGTCTGTGTAAGAATTTCAGGACAGGATCTTTTATATATTTTCTTGAAGCATTATTTCATTTTTCATCAAGATACAGTCCATAGTACTGTGACACAAAGTACATATATTCCTGGACTGGATCTGGCAGCAAACTGCTCACAATGGCTTCTGCCCTGGCTGCTGAAATAGGCAGAGGAAGCAGAACTGGGCTTCTGTTTTATGTTACATGGGCTACGGTCCTGATCTTGAGCTCCTTGCTGGTTTTGTTTATAGAAATGTTATTTCAAAGGGATCATTCCTAATATATATAGGTCCATATGACATCTAAAGAACTTTCCAAGACGAAGTGTTGTGATACAGAACAATAAACGTAATAGAGAAAAAGACAATTTAAGAGTCTGAAGTAGAATACTTATATGATGAGAGTGCAAATAATATTGCAAGAACAGAAATTCTTATTTGCCGGTAAGTTTAGAATAATAATGACTCTGTGGCATTTGTTCTTTTATGAAGTGTAAGGGTTTAAGAAAGTTAGTGTAGTTATAATAAAAGACATGAACCAAATTATACAGGATTTACTGGATCACAGGACTCAGTGGCTCTTAGAGTTGCCTCAACTTTCCTCATCTTAGTGCTCACTGTCACTGCCTAAACCTAAATGGGAAAATCCTCACAAATCTGTGATTACCAGTGCAATTTCAATGACTGATCCTTTGAAGAGTTTTCTTCTAACAACAGGTTTTGTCAGGTTTCTGTTATCCTTGTATGCGTTGATGAAAAGGATTGTTCTTATTCACATTTCAGTCAATAGCATAATTTTGACTTCATCAATAATTTCAGTGGTTCAAGAGCAAATTGTGACTAAAAGCCTTACAGAGTGCAGCTAAGAATAGTATGATTGGGCCCTTTATTTTTAGATTTTAGCCCTTAGTAATATTTTCTTACAGCTTACAAACAATTAAAGAAACTTGAATTTTAGAAGATTTTAAAGCTATGATGTGAAATGTAAGAATCAGCTGTGCAGCTGAAAGAAGAAATCAAAGACTCTGTGGAACACATTGCTGAACTTATTTTTCACGTTTTCACATCTTTTTGAAAGAATGCATAATGTAGCATTAACCTCAAAATTCTGCAAATATTGTTACACAGAGAATTATCATTAGGTATGTGTAAAATATTTGTGAATGCCACTTGGTATTGAGAAAGCACAGATGCAACCTGACTTCTCTAATGAGCTAAAAATGTCATTAAAAAAGAAAAGTTCTTCCCGAGTCACAATATTTGGCTCTAAACCAGTTGAATTTGGTTTTGAAATGAAAAAAAAGTTTTCTTTTTAATTTTTCCTCCATTGTTTTTTCTTCCTTTTCACTATCTTCCTCCTTAGGAAACGTGAACATACTGGATAATATTTACGCATATGTTGTGATTTCTCTCTCTTTTGCTATTTCTACAAAAGTTAAAATGGTTTGTAAAATTAGTTTTAGGTTTCACTATGAAAGGCACTCATTCTACACATAAAAAAAAATGTATGCATATGGATGTTTTTACTCTTTCTGAAGAAAACATAAGGGATACACAGCAGAGGTCTTGAGATAGCTCTTCAAGACTGAGGAGTGCCTGCACGTATAAAGAAAATAGATTTTGACACCAGTACTAGTATTTTCCAACAGGTAGGAATTTTCCATGAAAACAACTTAAACAATGATTTGTTGACTGGACCAGAAACACAGCTCTGCTTTTATCTTTAAAAGTATAGAAGCAATCCTTTGATGTCAAAAGGTCAAAGCAGAACAGTTGGGACAAATTTTTGCAGCAGATAGCCTGAGAGCTTTATACTTTCAACTGTATCTGTACTGCAGCTGTAAGAAGAGAAGTGTTGAAATTAATGCTAAAGGGTTCGAAAATATAGGAAACAAGTGAAACTCTCAGGGGACTGCAGGCTCTTACCTAAGTAGAAAAAAAAAAAAAAGAGAAGGAAAAAAAAGAAAAAGGATAAGAGACTAGGGAGACAGTGGCACAATGATTCTGGGAAAAGTTCCTTGAGTTTAAGTGTTTCATTTGTTATGTTTTTAAGGGGGCAGCAAGGAGATTAACTAGTTGTTGCTGCTTTTGCTGATATGATGAGATGAAATGGAATAGCGTACAGCCTGCCATAAATCTTAGCTAGGGTGCGTTCTAAGCCCTAGCAAAACATTTGTCATGGTCTTTTTAGTGCAACCTTATTTTTGAGTCTGTTATAGACCTTTTCTCTCTTTTTTTTTTTTCTCAAGCAGAAGAAGATTCTGGATTAATTACTATAAATCCTATGAGAAAGAAAAAAAAATAGATAAATTATTAAGCATTTTAGATAAAATATCCAGTATTAAGTAATACATTCAGGAACAAGCAAATTCATATGAATGTCCCTGTTAATTAGGATATTAGGCAGTGCTTTAAATAACCTCCTTGAGCAGTCATATATTTTCTAGCTAAATCCCAAAGGCTACTCTTACAATTTCTGCTTATTAAGGTCACATGAGAAGCATCGCTTTCTTCTGCTGAATTGTTTCCACTAGTTAGCGTCATGACCTATACAGAAAAGACAGTGTAAGATTAATTAATCTCCCTTGCTTAAGATGAGCTCCTTTTTGGGTATGATGATGTGTCTTCAAAGTTGAGCAGTCCTTCTACATCTAAAGATATTACTGCATAGTTTCAACTAATTCTTAACATTTCTCGTACAGGACAGCATAAAGATTGGTTTGCATCTCCGCTTCATGCACTGAGATTTCCCCTCTTCCAGCCCTCAATACAGTCTCATGCAGATCTATTTTCAATTTAGTATGCTATATAAGCCTTACAAGCAAGTGAAGTCCTTCAAGTGAATAGTTTTCTATTTTAGCCATGGACCTTTCTACTGTCTGTGATGTACGCATCAGAACACAGTTCCTCTGGCTCATAAAATACTTCCACCCATAATAGAAAAGTTTCTAATCGCATCCTGTTCCCTGCTGGGTGGTTGTGTGCTGCAGTCCCCATGGCGCACCAAAGGAGGACCACAAAGGGGAAAGGAAAAGTCTTGTTGCAAGATACAAATGCATAATTTCAGCTGCGTGGGTGGGACCTCTGATCGATGCATTGTAAGCTCTTGCTGTGACAGACATGTGAAATTAGTTTCAGGCAGTGTTTCAGACCATCTATTGATATATGTGTGACACGCTTGTATTTGCCTGTACTAGTTCTAGTGACACTATGATTACTGGTATTTGCAGTCCTTGCCCTGGAACACTTCCAGGCAGTTTTATTGTATTGAAATGGCTCTTACAGTTCATTGAGCATCCAGCATAACACTGCTGAATATGATTGGCGCGTTTGCATATATTTATTCAAAAAAAATCAGGCAGTTAAACTGCATAATTATGGGAAAACGAATCATAACAATAAAAGACCGTTTAAGTTAACAAGCTTTGTGATCAAAGGATAAATACAGGTTGGATAAATGAGACTCTAAATGTAACTAATCTGCATAAATAGGCTTTGGTCTGATTAGAGGAAAGGAATATATTAAAATAATCTAAAGGTATTAAAAAAGCATTTTACTTTAGTATTTTTATAACGTCTAGTTTTATATCATCATATTTTTAACATTTCTACACAATAAAAATCGCTGTGTTCAGCGATAAACTATTTGGTTTTATTTCTTGGCTAACAATGTTTACAGTGCAAAGAAAGTCTAAACTAACCTAAGTAAACAAAAATAACATCATAAGTTTTCATTCTAGTTTGAATGCGTCATGTGTCAAAAACCTTAAACATTTTTAATGTCTTAATTTTGAAATTTTTAATGTTGCAATGTTTTTTGATTGATTTTAAATTAAAGAAAAACATTAAAGGGAACATTTAAAGGACAATTTCTTGTTTACTGTCTTTATCAGCAGAGAGCAGCCTTTGTAGTGTTTGAAAGCTGGTGCATTAAAAATCAATTTCAAGTCTTCAAAGCTATAAACTCTTGCTTGCTTTGTAGATATATACTGTTTTAAAAACTATTGGAAGCACACTTGACAATTGAATTAAAAACAAAAGGTAAATAATGGCTTCATCAAAATTTGAAGGATTTTAATGTATTTTTAATAATAGCTGAAGGATTTTTCATACAGAGCAGACGTGAATCACAATTTGTAGCTTTTAAATGCATAATTTGTTCCTAAAGACAGTTATATATATTCTTTTATTAATAGAATTTGTGTTAAACTTCTGTTGGTGTTATTCTGTTGATTTTAAAGAATGCCATGATTCAAACACAGAACATGTCAGTCAGTTTCTTTACTTACCATATTTCTGTCTCCTTCTTTCCTGATTGCTAAGCAACCACTTACGGTTAAGATTGTTTAGCTACAACTCAGTTTTAAAATAAAGGTGAGCCGAAGTGGGCTAAACAAATTTTCATTAATTCTTAATTGAAATATTTAAATCTGTAAAATTTTAAAGGTGACAAAGGACATTGTTTTAATAACATACCTCAACTTCAGCACTTGGACTTTGTCCCTACCGATATTGAGGGAAAGACTGTTTTTCCACTAATCTAGAAAGAGCTGGATCATGTCCTTAAGTAATTTCAAGGCCTATGGAAACTAAGTTATATATGTATAATTGCATTAGTATTATGTCTTTCAAGGCATGATCCTTAAAACACTTTTTCAGTGAATATTTTAATTTAGGTCAATAGAACCACTGAATGAAATAGATTGCTTACAGGAGTGGAGTTGCTGATGTACGTAAGCATATGCGGAATTCAGCCCAGAATCTGTGAGTCTGTGGTAGCTGAACTGTTCCCTGTTGCTTCTCTGCTTCGCTGTAAAAACATCGCAAAGCTGCAAAGCTGTTCGTTTCACTTAGCCTCCAACTGCATTCTCTAGTACTCTATTGAGATAGTCCTGATGTCTGAATATTTGATATTTTTGCTTTTTCGCATAGACTTGTGTAATTTGATATGCAGATTTGAAGATCATAAAAACAATCCTGCTTTGATGATCATGAGCAAGATTATCCAGCCACAGCTGTAAAGTACCAAGTGTGTTCTTTTCTGATCTCTTCATCATTTCAGTGGATCAAATGACAATGAGAATATAGTTGAATTTGGAGTCCTTGGGAAATAATGAATTTAAAAGCCTTTTAAAAATGGCAGCCACGAAGCCTTAGAAACTATTTAAATTTCTAGCCTATGTGTATGAATGCACATGTAGAGATACACAGATATGAGAGCAGCAGGGATTAAAAAGAACTATCTAGCTGGATAAAAGACGTTATTAAAGACAAATGTGCATCAATGCTATTTCTTTTTTTTTAATACTGCATAAGATCTGTACATAGCTTTGTAACAGCGTTTTGCAAGATGCTCTCAATCCACACCTTTTGCTGCAACCTAGAAAGCATCAAGTTTAGAGATAAATGCTGTTGTCATTTTTTTCCTGAGGCAAGAGTGTAGGTAAGGAAGGACCTAATTTTCCACTTCATGGTGGAAGTTATATATCTTGCTTAAAACTGTGTATCCCACTATCAGACTTCAGGATTGAGAGTAATGATGAAAAGGAGGTATAAATCATGTGACACCTGAGAATAATCAACACTCAATTGCTTCCATCAACCGTGTTAGGTATTAAAAAGCACAGGATAATTTGCATCTTGTACCTACGAGGCGAGGAACTATCAGTCAGCTTTGTAGCCCTCAGGTGGGAAGGAGGGGAAAACAAAATGTTTCATGTTATTTCCTTTAATGCATAGTCTTCATTTTGTCTAAACCTGTAAATGTATTCAGTTTATTTAAACCACCTGTAGCTCCTTTTCAAGCCTAACAGGATGTAGTATTGCAGGGGGTAGAAGTAACAGGACAAATTTATTTTATTATTTATTCATTGGCCACCATATATATAATCTTTCCCAACAGCATACACCTCATTTTTGCAATAATGGGACGGTAATGAAATAATAATTCCTTCAAGCGTGAAATAACTAATTGTACGTACTTTCTGTGCTCATTTGTTTCAAACAGGTTTCCAGTTTTTTAAATAAAACTTTACTTTCAGTTCATTTAAAATATACATAGACCACACACACACACACACACGCATGCACACACTCCTCTTCATCCCCTGATACTGGCAAGGGAACCTTAGTAACAGGTAGCTGGATTTCCAGATTTTGACCTACTTGGTATTCTACTTTACTTGAATGAACATGAAGAAAGAGAAAGCTGTTTCTATTAAGCAAATGTAAGCTTCAGGAATTTTGGTTAGCATTGGCAAAAAGATCTTTAGATAAAGATAAATTGCTTGCAGTCATACTGGTCTTGCTGATACCAGTGAATGAAGAAATAGGCATGCATGTTGAATAGCCGTGGGAGGAGAAGACTTTATTTAAAGGAAAGGTTTTGTTCTGATTTAAATTTTGAGCCATAGGTTTCCTATAGTATTTTATAATAAAGACAATTACATAGTAATTTGGGTTAGAATGCATGCCCAGTTCCCCATCTCAAAACCCAATTTGTTACTACCTGTGGCTATTTCTATTAAAAAAGAAACGTAATTACTATGAGTCTCAGCAGTCTAAGAGTAAATTTTTGCAATTACAATACCTCCCTTGGGCAGATGTGTGAAAATGGCAGATTAATTCCTGCCAGTTTCTGTCTATTCCTTTCACATTCTTATGGTTGCTGGTAGCTTGGATTACCATTGTATTGGTCCTGTTTGTTTTACTGTGGTTAAGGTTAAAGCAGCAATCCTATTGTAAATCTTCAGGGCTCTATACCACTATCTTGGAAAGTCTCTACACTCATGTTTGAGGCACAAGGTTCTAGGAGTATGATCCTAATTCTGTTTTCATGGAAAGTTTGCTCTTGATCTTAGTACACTTTAGAAGGGCATTCTCTATTTCATTACTTTATGCCTGAGCAAATTTAAACAAAAACAATGAACAAACCCAAGTTTACTCATTCTTAGGATTTTAAGGTAAAGTTAATAAAATTTTATATGAACTGAAGGCCACAGAGTAGTCCCTTAGTATACTGTATGGCTTTTGGGTTTTTTCCCCCCAATGGCACAATGTGTTTATTTAGGAAGAAGCACTAACTGGTAAGTTAACATGGCCCTTAAAGTATGTAAATTAATAACTTTCCATGCAAATAGTCTAATTCATCTCCCAATGAGTTTTTCTTCCTGAAAACAAGTTTTGAGGCCATATGTGTAGAAGAATTGCATGCACAGGCTCTGCTCCTGGAGATCACTCTGTAGCAAAGCACATTGCTCCATGTTGAATTCCAGCGAAGTCAGAAGTTGGTGTGGCTTCAAGTGGGCTACCTGCAGGGAGCAGCATTAGTCTGTGTTACACATTGTCTATTTTGAATATTCAGGAAGAGCAGTATTAACAATCTTAACAAGTTATATTTTTTTCCCCTCTGCATGAGTTTCTTTTTGGAATTTTTTGTGCTGTACCTGTCATACTTTAATTTCTTTCCTCATTTTGCAAGAGGCCTATACACACCCATCTGAATGTTGGTGTGGGGACCTTTGTGATGTGGACTTTATTTAAAGAAGGTTGCATTAGCTATTACTTTAAAAAAAATATATATGCGTCCTTTGCTGTTGCATGCATTTTCTTTTGGGAAAACAAAAAAAAAGCTCACATGCTGGGTGAGCGTCCTGCTAATTAGGTACAGAGGCAAATCCATAATTTAATCACTGTATTCTAACTAGTTCCTCAGTCAAATATTAGCATTCATGTTCAGTCTCTGTTTCTGGTAAAACTTGCAGCAGTGTCCTAGATGTTGACAAGCCAACACTGCTTTGGAACAGAAAGAAGACTTTTTCTAATCCTGGAGTCTTTGCAGAGAGTATTCCTTATGTGGACTTTCTTTATTTTAACAGAAAAAAATCTGATTTCAGAATCTCGATACGACAAGCTGTAATGAGAGGGGTAATCCAGAACACTTTTTTCCCAGGTTGTTAAGAATTTACAGGTCAAAGTCAGCCTTTAAATACCAATGAGCTTATAGACTACCTCTGGTGTTTCGTACAAAAGTGAGTGTTGTGTTTTAAATGAGTTGATCTTATAGAGAAATATAACTTTTTTCTTTTTGTGAATTACCTTAATATAGAGTCCTGTATGAAGATACTCTAGCACATTAGCATTGAAGTGACAGAGTTGTGGATGTTTAGCTGAAAGGCCTTATTTTTCCTGTCCGGGCCTAGTTGACCATTGCTATAGTATTCATCGAGTATTTGATCAAACTTTCCATTTTATGAGGTACCTCGTCATAGACTCATGACTGTTATGGCTTTAAAGTGTATTTAGGGACAGAGCATCTTGCTAAATTTGTGTAAGCCTAGATTGTTTACTTCATGTCACATATCATAAATCTACACATCACCATTTTACAGTTGAAAATCTCCTTGCAGAGGCACGTGAGGCTGTAAAGTTTGATGATCTACTATTCTGTCATAATTTCAGCCATTATTTTGGCAGCATACTTAGTGGTTTCTCTTTTTCTGGTACTAAGAGGAAATAATTATGTCAAGGTATTTGTGGGAAAGTAGGGCTTTGTACCATGTCACAAAATGTTTATGGAATATCTTGTGGGGGATTTTTAACAGAATGTTGAAATAAAGTGTTGCATGACCTAAATAACAAATTAGACAGAAGGTAATAATGTAAGTTTTAACATCTGTGATTTTATTCCTAATTCCTAAGGAATTTAAGGGAATCATTGCTCTGCTGGTGAAGGGTTTTAGGAAGAGAAAGGGGGTAAGGTTGCAGCTTTAAAGGAAAGGAGGCTATCTAGATTTACCTCTGTTCTTCTGGCCATCACCTAGGAAGAAAGCATTCCTCTATCCATATTTTTTATGTGCAGGCAGTGTGGCTTCAGAACCAAGTTCTCTCTTATCTTCAGTGTTAATTTTTTTTTTTTTTTCCCCACTCTCTAAGGAAGAAACACAGACCCGGAGTCTTGTACCACATACAGTGTTTGCTGCCTGGCTAATCACCTTTCCCCGTCACTGCCATTACAAATCTGTTTAAATGCCATCCAATAGAGAAGACCAGATGCTGGGATAAAGGAATATTACATTTAAGAGTTTCTTCCCATTTTCTATCACTATTGTAATCTTCTTCCTGCTCCTTTGCAGCTTTCTTCAGCATACAACATATGTATCTGTGCGAATGTGGCTTGCTATGTAAAGACTCACTTATCCCATAATTGAAGTAAGCAGACTGAACCAAGGGCTATTGAAACCAATTTGAAAACATCCATTGATTTCTGTGGACCTCAGGTCATGGCTTGTGGGAGTTTTATTGTTGCCTTTAGTGGGAGTATGGGTTGGACAGAAGAAGGTAAACACAGTGGATAGATGTTAACACAAACTTAACAGATTTAAAATATCCAGCGTTTCTGTTTCCCCTTACTAAATATTACGAGTACAAAACATTTGCCAGTGTTAAAGGCCATAATTTGATCTCCTTCTCCACCATATAGTACAGCAGTGTTTATAAGCTTTTATCTGTTCAGAAAACATTTGTGATATGTTGCTCTTAGAAACAGAAAAACAGCAGTGGTAAGAATAGGACAAATTCTACAACACTTACTGGCTTCACTGGGAATTCCTGCTGAGTAAGATCTTTCAGATATATCTCAAAATTAAAGATGAATTGCACTGCAGAATCTGTGAGCACTAAAGAAAGAAAAAAAAGGTTGTTTCTTTTAAAAACAAAAGGGTTCTAAACACAAGGAGAGAATAATTTTTTTTTTAAATTATAACAAATACTTTAATAATCTCCCTAAATTTCAAAGTACTGTTTTTCAAAGTTTCCCTCTAATTTAGTGTATTGACTTCTAGACTTGATATTTAGTGTGTGGATTGGAATAAAATAAAACCCAAAATACCACAAATGTGATCTAAGTTACACTCCCAAATGTATTGTTGTTTTGAGTTTATAGCATAATATTCTTAGAATAAGCTGGATATTATGATAAGTGCAGATTTCATCCTAGTTAGCTTATTGTAGTCAAGTTTGATATGCAGTAAACATAATATCTGTTAGGAATACTAAGGTAGATTCAACATGGTGGGAGCCATAGATAAAAGGAGCATTAAAGCGTTTCAAATTCAATCATTAGGTTTCATTGCACCCATCTGCTACCAGAAAATATAATTGGCAACTTGATTCATTGACCTTTAGCTGTCACTTCGGACCATGTTTTTTTAAATCCAAAATTTTAAGTTAGCCCTAGAGAGTTAATTTGATAAGAGAATGCCCGGTACATTTTAATGCAATTACTTTTTTCTTTTTACTTTTTTTTTAAAAGCAAAAGATCTTTTTTTTTAATATAATCAGGTTTAATGGTCTGTTGTATATTCTTCTAATCCAGTCAAAGTAGTTATTTAATACTGAATGTGGTTAAAAGCAACTAATGTTCAACTTCATTAAGGCTTCTATTAAATAGAAGGCTTGTTGAACTTCTACTGGGTTTTTTTGGTGGTTTTTTTTTTTTTTTAATGCACGAACTACTACCTCTTATTAATTACTTCCAGGGGTTTCTGTTACACTAGAATTATACTTACAAGCTTCAGTTCCACCAAGATTATACATCACAGCATAAGGGCTAAATATGTATTAAAAATATGGAGTGTTTCATATTTGTTCCTAAAGTGTGTGTTTTACATCTTGCCTTTTATTTTCTGGAACAGACATTATCTTGTGCAGGTGTAGTAGAGTGCATATACCTCTTAGGAGTTCTATATGTGTGGCACACAAGCAAGTCTGTCATTATGTAACAGCGTTACTTAGAGCAAGCAGGAAACACAATGTGATAAATGAGGATGCTTTAATGTTTTCTCAGCAAAGGTAAACAATTATGCTATTCTGTCATCTGAAGTTTATGCAATGGGAAAAAATAATATTACATGTGTCTCTTTACACAACAGGATATAACTCGTGAAATATTTATGCAATATGGAGACAGATGTATGTAACCTAACCTTATAATCCCATTTCACAGCTTTCCCAAATACTGGGGAGCTCGATAAATAGGAAGCCGATTATATTGGCAGTATAACTCCATTAATAGGATTCAGATTTGCCTTATTGACAGGCCAGTACTGTTAATATGATCCAGTATATTAAATTGACAGGAAAACTGGAGTAATAGAATGTATCTGCAGCCTAATTGACAGGGAAGCTCTTTCAAAAGGTTCTTAATGTGGTTTTTATTGACAGAGTAGCTTCAGTAAGTACATATCATTGGTGAACAGTGTAAATATATTGGATGCAACTGTACTAGCAGATTGAGGTGAAGTAGTTATTGTTCTGTTTTCCCATACTTCCATGTTTACTTTGATATAAGTTGTATCAGGCTCTCTTGTTAAGATCTTCACAGATGCCCCTTAAAGCACCAGACCAACTGCATTGCTTACAGGCGTCTGACAAGTTGTGAACTGTTTTAAATGTGTTCATCATTTTTAAATGAATAGAGGTAATACAGAGCAATTCAATAATGTGTCATGAATTTAATTATGTTTATTTATTGACACTGTGATAGCAGAAACAGTTACTGTACTTTCGGCTGGAGCTCTATATGTGGTGTGATGTTTGGCATCTATTCCTATGTTCTGATATTGTACATTCTCCAAAAAGCAGTTAATCTTAAGAGCTCGTATTACAATTAGTTTTTCCTAGACTTATTTGACAACTTTCCATATTCGCTTCCCAGATCATGATAATTTTATTAGATGCTTACATTTCGTGTTTCTCCAGTGCAAAATAAAATGAGGTTCAGAAACCTGAAACCACTGTGAGACAAACAGTACTTTGAGTTTGCTCTGGAAAATCTTGATTCCCTTTTCAGTAGAAGAAACTTTGGGTTCAGCTTCCATGCTTTTTCCTAATCTCACCTTTCTTAGAGAGTGGTCTGCAATTAAATATGTATCCTGAATCTGCTCCAACAGAGGAGTTGAAGGCTTTTGTGAAACTGACTTCCCTACTGACAGAGGGGGAAAACTTGTTCCTGAAAGGCTTCAAATTTTTATTTCATATAAAAAATATCTGATCAGGGTCTGGTGTCATCCCATGTTTTAAGTCTGCTTTTTTACCAGGGCCACTTAAAAATGATTCTCTGTGGTAACCTTTTTAGTTTCTTCAGTCTTCAGACTCAGTGCAACCAGCAATGAGATGAGAAGAAGCTTGATTAGACCTTGTGACTTCTGATTCTGCATTGTGTTAAATCCCTACAGCATAGGCGTCTGTCAACCTTTGTGTCCTGTGCATTGAAGAGTAAAAATTTAAGAAATAATTGTGTTCTTTAAGCCAGTGGTACAAACGCCTAAGCAATACATCAACTTTTTTTTTTTTTTCTTCTTTTTTTTTTTTTTTGGTAACAAATATGATACTTGTTAAGAGGAAATAGTACGTAGTCTGCACACTAATATGGGGACAGTCTGTATTTCACTTACGGGGAAAGATGGTAGTCCCTGTCCACAGAATCTCATCTTTCAGAAGTCACGGAAATTTGACTGAAGGACTTTTTTCCCTCACAGTTTTGCTTTTCTCATTCAAGAGAGAGATACATCATGAGCCACTAACACTCTTCAATAAAGAATACAGCAGCTTGGTGAACAATATTGCCTTGTGCATCTGACTGTTTTTTGTTGCCCTGTGTTTTTAATGTGCTTTTTGAAGAATGTTACATATGTCAAAAATTCACATAAACACACTGTAGGCCTTGTAACACCAAAGTACACATTTTGCAGCAAGTGTGAATCTTCCTGATATGTATGTGTCATATAAATTATGTCTCAAAAACATTTTCAAAAGAATGAGAGTGGAAAGCCCATATAAGACAACATTTTTTAAAACAGCCTAATTAATTTTATCATTCAAATAGGTAGAATAAGTTATTAGAAATTTCCACAAGCTGGGGTTGGAGATTTTTTACCTTATTTTTGTGGGTGTTTTTTATTTTTTTTCTGTTGGCTAATGCATTTTATTAATGAAGTGAATCTTGCAAAATCAAAACCTACTACTTCACGCTAAGTACATATGCTCACTGGCAGCCTTATACTGAGAAGTCTTTGAAAATTGTTCTATGTTGAATCCAAACTGTTCCTAACAAAATGAAGACAATTGTCTGCTCTTTCAAATCTAGATTTGGCACAACACAATTCTTTGTCTTCAAAAGTGATTGCCATTATGCAAGATCTTTGTTTCATGGGAGAAGGGTGAAGACTTGGAATTAAACTTTTCAAGACAAGACACAGAAGATGCTTGAGTTAGATATTAAGTGGCAGTTTGATAAAGGGGAGAGATATTAAGTGGCAGTCTGATAAAGGGGAGAGATGTTTCATTTAATTTTTGCATTTAATGTTTAATTAAAAAGAAGTCAGAGTCAGCAAAGACGTTTTGCTTTATTATAGTTCCAGGTATGAACACCTACATAAAATGGAGTTGTATTGAATTTCTGAAAATGTGATACTTGTTCTTGCAATTCTGAGAAAAAATTATGAATATTTCAGTAGTCTAATATTCATAAATCTGATTAATGTTTAAGTTCTTTTTTTTAACATTTTAGAATACATCTTTCCTTAATATGACAATTATTTCTGGGTATAATTTGTCAAGAATGCTTAAATATTGCATTTCTCTCTCTACCTTCCTCTTTCTTACTTTCTCCATCTTTTTCTTTGCAGTCATCTTGATCTTAAGATTTTTTAATTTATTTTCTTTTAAGAGAAAGACCTATTGAATCAAAACTTTTTTCTTTCATTTTTTTCTCTAATTTTAATCAAACTGTATGGCATACACCCAAAACTGCAGGAAATCTTTGGAATTTTGGTATAACAAAGATTTTGACTAAAAAAAAATAGCCAGGAACCTCTAATTTTTAAAAGAGAGCCTGCTTTCTATAGAAATTCTTAAAAGCAGAAGCCTTGTGAAGTCATCTACTGGTGTCTTATCAATACATATTAGTATGCCATAAAGATGATTGGTTAATATGGGGATGTAATTTTAATTCTGACTTCAGAATCAAGTTAGAATTAAATTACAGAAATAAAAACAACATAAAAGAAAGAAAAACAAATAAACAAACAAATGTGTGCAGAGCCATAGTGGAATATTTTATATAAAAATATAAAAAACCATACCAACAGAAGGAAACTTAGATATCTGGTGAACTTGTGGGGAAAAAAAATGAAGAGACACTAGTATAGCCCATTGCTAAAAATATCCTTCATAATTCATTGTGTAATGCTTTCCCCAGGCTGGTTCAAACTGTATCAAGTGATGAGGCTTTTGCTTTTCTTTCTTTTATTTTTTTTTTCTCTTATGAGATTATTTAAGGTTATGGGTGCTATACTCTGTTCTTGGTCATAATTTTTCATTTTCCCTTCTCTAAATGAAACTTTTGGAAGTCATAGCCAATCTAGAATTAATTATTAGAACCTTAACAGTTGACTTTCAAGCTTCTGAATGGTTTTATTTTGAATTTATAAAATTCAGTATTCCAAAGTTGCCGTATGAGAGCAATGATTAGCAACAGTTATAGTTTATCTAGGCCCTTGCATGGTCTTAATAGGCAAGCTCTAACAGGCATAATAGAATGAATTATTTTATAAAGTTGATGATAGCAATTGAAGGATGTTTTACATGTCCATGCAAACACTGACCAGTAAATGATTCTTCAAGAAACATTATTGGACTGTAGCAGTTGTACTGTCACATCTGAAACTCCATGCCCGTAAAAGTGTATCTTGCATGACTTTAATTTGCCTGTTCTTTTATTTTCCTCCTCCTCATCTCCCCAATGAAAAAAATAATCTAATCAAACTATAAGACATTTTCTAAAAGATAGTAACCCTCTCTTTTTAATTCTGGCAGCTTTTTGAAAAGTTGAGATGCATTCAGATGTCTTTCAAAATTTTTATGAGTTTCATCCTTCTGAGAAAGCTATATTAAATGTATGTACAGAAATCCTCGGGATTTTTCCTCCAACATTGCAATGATAGCAGTGTTCCTTAGATTTCAAAATTCACTCTAGTCACGTATTAGGGCAGATAGATGGGAGAATGTGTTTTTAAGAGACCATTGTAGCAACTGTGAAAAAGTATATCTGTTGAATGGTTTAACTACATATTCTAATTGGAAATGGTCTGGTTCCACTAATCTGTGAAAGAGCCATAAAACAGAATTTTTTCTCTAGGGATGTGGACAGTCAGGTTGACATCACAGACTTTTTAATTCTCTGGTAGCTAACCAGGGCAGTGGACAGTTCCACTTTTGCTTCAGTTTCAGAAACCATTTCCCCCAATATGTTCTTCCTACTGAAGAACTTTTGTCTTAGTAGTTGGTGACCTAATTGATAGTCCAGCCCTCAACCATGAATCACAGAGACAGAAAACAGGTTTTTATTTAACTCCGGTTACTTTTAAAGATGGATTTTTTTTCTGGATGTTTTCCTGGGGAAGAGTAAGAGTGGAGCTTGTTTTATTTTGGGGTTTTTTGTGAGGTTAATAGTGCTGCAATTTGCATAAGTTTTGGTTATTTATCAGGAGGCTGTAGTTCCATGTAGTTCACTTCTGATATGATGCACCTCAATATTAGGTATTACACTGAACAACATCCTGATCGCTCTATAGTTATTGGTGAAAGCAATCTCCAGAACCAGTATGTACGTAAAGATAGATGTCTGAAATGGGACAAATTATCTTTTATGATGCTAATGCTTATAGAAGGATCTTAGCTGACTAGCTTAGAGTAGGTGACTGGCTTGTAGATGATTATAGGCAGGTGAACAGAAGCCTACCTTAAAATAGGAGGCAAACAGAGAGACACAGTGGTTCTGGTTTCGTAGAAAGGCTGTACACACAGAGAAGAACAAAGAGTTGGTTTGCTGTTGATAGATTTTTAAAGTAGTACTCATTTCTTAGTTACCGCTATGCAGTGTAAAGAGATATGATTAATGCATGAGCTGAAATGTGGAATATCACTTCCATAGATGTTAAAGTGTAAAAATTTTAAGTATATGACCTCTCACTTTAACTGGGATTAAAAAAAAAAAAAAAAAAGGTGTTTAAAGGAGTTAGATATTCATAGCTCAATGGAATCACAATCCATTGTGAAGCTTTCTGACATTTCTCTAAACTGACTAGCATTAAATTAAATGTCAATTTATTATCCATATGTTTTTGTATATAGTAACATATATGAAGTAATTCTCTCTGCATGCACTGTTACAGCTCAACACAAGCATCATACTTTCATAGTTCACAGGAAAATTTCTATTGCTTTTAGAGAATAAGGAAAAGAATACAACTCTAAGCTCTGTGGCTGTGTATGGTTACCAAGTATTTGCATTTGTTCTTTTGCAATAATGAACTCACTGTAGCATGGCACCCAACTGTTTGTATTGCTGCATAATACAATGTGAAGGAAATTGGTCAAATTATTATCATCGAGTTAAAGGTCATTAATGATTACGAGAAACACAGAATTTCTCAGAAGCAGCTCCCATTTCTAGGATGGCCCCTAGTATGAGGTCATAACTTCTATTTTAAAATTATATCTTCGCTAGTCTAGAGTGTGCTAAATGCTTTTCTTTATTTTATTTTTTTCCCTATGAATAAGCAGAACAAGAAAAAAAATATGACCGGTTCTCACTATGGTCCAGCTTATAAATAATTTCTTAGCTCCACCTTTAAGGGGGTGCTATAATTAATTCCAGGGCAAAAGCCTAACTTTTTAAATGGCACACAATTGATAAAACAGCAGTTTATAGTAGGTATTCTGCCTGACAATGACATGAAAAATGGAAATGTTGATTCTAGTAGCAGCTGTGTTTAGGAGGAGGCAGATTTCTTACGTAAGTAAAAGTCAGCTTTCCTGGGCATCTTTAGCTGAAATATTAGATGTAGAAAATAGACATGAGTACTGCAATTGCAAAGGTTTATGTGGGTTGAGAAGTATTTGGCTCTGCGAGTGTCATAATCATTATGTGTGTGTATATATACATATATGAGGTAGATTTGCTGCACACAAGAGAGATACTAGCTTACAATTTGCAACAAGAAAAGAACAAAGGGCAGAATTAAGGCTGCTTCAAAATACAACGTGCTACCTTTAAGAGTTCACATATAGGAATGCTATAATATTTATCTTTATTACATTTCTTCCTTTCTCTTTTTTTTTTTTTTTCAATGTGTGTTTTTATAATTTTAAACATGTTTAAACACTAACTTTTTTTCTAATTGCACATATTTAAATCAGGATCTTGTCTGGTTTTAAGCTCAAAGAACTAAACTGCCCCCTAATTAAAGTGGCAAGATTTTAAAAAGTTTGGATACCTGTAGCTGAATCATCAGCTTCTGAAACCCTGACTTGGAAAAGCAGTGACACAGCACTGAGTCTGATGTCCCAGATCTTCCTAACTCTCCTGTAATATAGCATAATGATAGTATTTCTTCAGTAGTATTTAAGAACATTCATAAGCCCATCTTGTAATAATTCTGTTGAAGAGTAAGTTTATATTTGGATATAAGCACACAGATTTCCAAATTACAAGCAGTTTTGATTTAAAAAAAAAAAAAAAGAATTTTATGCATAGGTGCTTTATGCTGTATTTTGAAAACAGAAAATTAAAACCTTTTTCTGTTGTAGTTTGTCATAAAAGAAAATTCATGGATAAAACTTTAGGTTATTTTTGTGATAACATATAGAATGCTATGTACTTCGCAGTTTAAATTAGAAACAGCTTCAAAATGTGAAGACAATGCATGATATAATCTTAATTCTTGAACCAAATGATTTATCTAGAAACAAGAAGAAAGAACAGTGTAAATTGACTTCATACATGCCGAAAAGAAGATAATTCTTTATCTTCCGTCCCTTCCCTAGATCACACCAGATATCCATGGTATATAAGCACATCTGTTTCACATGTACCTTGAGAGTGGCAGGTGGCTATACCTATTTTCTGTTGCAAACAGCAGTGATTGTTAAATTTCAGGTGTAACTTCATGTATCTTTTCCAAGCTCCAAAATTCCAATAATACAAGAGGTGACAAATATTCCTAATTTCCACCTACCTGTAAAACCAAAACAAAGCTAAAGAAATGGGGTGGGGGGGGTGGGGGGTGGGGGGGGGAGAGCGGGGTTATGTGCCAGGGAAAGACAAATATCTGAGACTTATATAAACACGTGTGCAATGTTAAGCCTTACCTTGGGCTTTCTGCTCCATTAATTGAGCGTTGCCTGTATTACTGAAACTTACATGCTAGATGCTGGTGCAAATCTCATAGCTGTGGCAAAAGCATAGTGGTGTGATATGAAGTGATGTGGAAAACAGTAGAAGCTCTGTCACTAGGTCAGCTGCAAGAAGTGACGTGTGTGAATGTACAGTATATGGAGTTTTGTGAAAGATGCAGTCTCTCTTTTTCCCAAAGAACTTCAGCTGATGATACAAGGGGAATTCAGTTCCCTTTGGCAGGACTCCATGTTGGTCTGGATGCTGTAAATACTTTTGCTTCTACAGTTACTTAGCTCATGCTGCTAAAAATGTACTCCTGACAGACTTAATGAAAGTATCTTCTTTTAAAAAAACTACTTGTCTACAACAATCATTTTATGTTCCTGTCTGCATGTGTGGTACTCATTATTCTGTCATAGTTATTAATACTGATGAAAATTAAAGAGAGAAAACCCAAATATTTTCATGCTTGCATTTTTCTAGTAGCATTTAAGAAACCTCATTGCTAATCAGATGTAAATTTTCAAATTTTCTTGACTTTTTTTTTTTTCCAATTTAAGAATATTATAGTGATCTATGCATTTTTTTTGTAACAGTTAGGGCTTTGGAATCCCAGTAGATGATGTAATTATGACTAAAAATTAGTATTATTGAATAATTCACTTTTGTAATCTGCAAAAGTAATTTTTTCTCTCATTTTCAATAACCATCAGTCTTAATATCTAACTAATGAAAAAACATAAACAGTGTCATCTGTCAGGTTACTAACAGAGAATGCCACTTATTGGAGACTCATTGTTTACTTTAGCAGGTAATTTATGGACTGGAATCATTTAATTGTTCTGAGCACATAATTACATGCCAGCATTTACCAATTTAATTAAAATGTACAAATCTGAAGATTAAGGGAATTTTTGAATTATTAATCATTTTTCCTCTAGGAAATCTTGTTGCTCTGCAGGAGATTTGTCCAGTGTACAACTATACGTATTTTTTTCCTTCTCTTTCACAGACAGACAATTTTCCCGCAGAGCCCAATTACATGGGCAGCAGGCAGCAGTTTGTTCAAAGGTAAGGCCTATTAAATAACTTTCTCGGCTTCCCCATTTGCATTCTTGTCAAAATTGCTTTGCCAGAGAGTACAATTCAACTTAGAACAAGTAAATACAACTCTCTCTCTCTTTTTTCTCTTTTTTTTTCTTTTCTTTTCTTTCTTTTCTTTTTCTTTTTCCTTTTCTTTTTTTTTTTAATATGTATTTCAGTAGCTCCACGTTCAAGGATCCAGAAAGAGCCAGCTTGAGGGACAGCGGGCATGGGGACAGTGATCAGGCTGACAGTGACCAAGACACTAACAAAGGCTCCTGCTGTGACATGTCTGTTAGGGAGGCACTCAAGATGAAAACTACTTCAACTAAAAGCCAGCCACTTGAACAAGGTGAGTGAAGCCTCCAATGCTTACAAAAGCGTAAAGTTTAAGCCGTCATTATAAACCTATTAGTATTGCAGTTGCGGTTTATCAAGGTGGAATAGCTCACTGATAATGCTATCAGAGAAAACAGTAAATCATGTAGCTAGCCCAGAGCAAAGAACACTTAGTATCTTTCAAAATGAACATGAAATGAAACCACAAGTATTCAAAGTAGATTAATATATTAAAAAAAAAAAAAAAAAAAAATTAGTACTTTTCTAAAATGATTAGAATGCACTTTATCTCCACTGGCATTGCCTGTGATATATTATATCCAGTCCTTCTGCCAGTGCATGATTTGGAAATTCAAACTAGATACGACTGCAACAGATATAAGAATGTCAGTCATTTACATTCCTCACTTAGTATGGAGAAGAAGAAAAAAAAAAAGAGGCTTGGGATATCAGACGAGTAAAAATGAATCAGAAGATGTTTTCATTTCATGGATGTATATTCCTATTTGTAGTGTTGATTTTGCAATTAATAGTAGCATGAGAAGTGTCAATAACATAATCTGATTTTCAGTATAATTTCATTCACATCCTGTGAAGGTATCAAAGATGAGCCTCTGTGAACCAGCTAAAATCACTTATATCAGGACAATGACAGTGCTCCCTGCAAGCATTCATTCTGACAAACAAGCATGTTTATTTCCTCAAACTCTGTGTCAAATTCATTTTTTTCCAGATGTGTTTTATCTAACCACAAGATCTTCTATTTCGAAAGAGACACTTATTTTTTTTTAAAGCACCAGACAGACTAACTACTCCACCATTATGTGCATTTGTGTTTTGCTTCTAGGCTGTAAGCAAAAGGAAGTGCACCACTGACTTTTTTTGGGTTTTTTTTGTATGTTTGCTATTATTTTAGTTTGTTGTGGGGAGGGTGATTCAGTGTTAAAGATGGTTAAATGATTATTAAGTAGTTCAATCTTACAAAAGAGCTATATTCATAATTAAGCAGAAAAATATTATAAGCTTTTATTAGTTGATGATTAATTTAAACTAGTGGTTTTTTGCTGCTTAGCCTAGTCTGATCTGTAGTACAGTCATCAGAAAATACAAGTTCAACTTCATTTTTCTGATTATGTTGAGATTGCAGTATAATTTTTGCTCTGTGGAATACTTAGAATGCTGCAGCATAATTTATTCTGTATATATTTGAAGGTTGACCTCATATATGACCTTATTTTCCAAGTAATAAATGCCAGAAAGGTTATTTTTTTCCTGACCTTTTGCCACAGCAACTCTGCTTATAATTGGACATTGATCTGTATAAAGATGCAGTACCAGAACTTTTTTTTTTCTTTTTTTTTTTTAAGAAGCTGTTTGGCTGTGTGTCTAATTTTCTTCTTTATCTGTAAGAAAGATAAGCAGTCACTGGATTTCCAGCTATCAAGTCATGATGAAAGAGTTAAAAATATTAAAAGTTTCATAAGGAAAATTATTTACTACTCAAATTAAAACAAACAATTTGTATGGCCAGAGTTCATAACACTGCAGCTGCTCCAATAGCATCAAGATGGATGCTGGTCAAAATATAAAAATTCTAGTAACTAGATTAAGCCAACCATTGGGGTTGGACTTGATGATCTCCTGAGTTCCCTTCCAACCCCTACAATTCTGTGATTCCTGTTGCTTATTTTCATTATAATGCAGAGTTATATGTGGTTTGCACTTGCCATTATATCTAGATGAGGGGCCCTATTCATCAAGAAACTACTTATTTCAGTGGCTCATATGAATTCCTCACATCCTTATTAAACATATATTGAATTGTGAATGTTAAGTAGTGTCAGCCACTGAACTACAGCAGTGTGTGAATTTTCTCTCTGAGAAAAAGAAATAGAAAAGATAAAAAAATGAGGATAGAGAGCTAAACTACTTTTGTTTTCTTCTTCCCCCCCCCCCCCCCCCCAATATAATTACAAATGGTAATGATATCCATTTGTTTACTTGTACGAGCTCTTTTGTCTCAAGTGTACTGGAATAAAATCATTGGCATATTATGAAAACTGAACCTGCAGCGAGCATCTTATGGGGTTAGAGATCATCACAGTAACAAATGTGGTGCAATGTGATGTTCCCAATGAAATCAGCAATAGCTTGTCATCGGGCTTAGCACTACTAGGGCTCTTAGCCCAAAGTAACTTTTCTCTTTTGAAAGAAGATAAACAAAATTGCTTTCTCTAGTCATAAGCCAAGTTGAAGGAGGGTGAGAAATACAATACATGTGATTAGGATAGAAAAAGGATCGTATTTTCGTCAGAGAAAAATTGTTTTCCTGGAAACAGAGATGGACAGCTTGCTAGAAACAATTGTCTACAGTAGTGCCTGAAGCAGTACCAAAAGCTGTAGTTCTGCCATCAGTCTGGGTTATGCAAAGGAATGGGAATTCACTATTGTGTAGCAAAGTTTCAAGCTTGCTTATTGTTGCTTAAAGTTATTTACAATAGTTAAACTTCTGCTCTTAATTACTACTAATCATTGGTTTTTCTGGCATTTTTGAGAAAATATCACTATTAACTGTGAATTCAGGATCTTGACTAATTTAAAAATTAGTTGTTTGAGTTTGACACTCTCTGTATGCTATTCCAAACACTTTTTACAAGTCCAATTCTACCCAAGGTAGTAATAAGAATTCTAGCAGTACCATTACAGTTTTGAGCAAATCTAGCCTAGACTGCTTGAAAATTAAATGGTTATATTAAGACAAAAATTTTGTCAGAAGCACTACAACAGTTGTGCTTCTATCAGTAACGGACAATCAGGAAATCTTAGGAAAAAAAACCCATTGTAGACAGGACATCTTCAGATTTCAGCTTGGGATTGGAGGTAACCAAGCTTACTTTATGCTTTCCATGAAAATAATGAAAACAGTGGATGCTATGAAATTTTGTCTGGTGGTGATTGGTAAACACCAAATTGGAAAGATAATGCAAGTTAGGTATCATTATGAAATGTTTACTAAAGGTCATTTCTTGACCTTAATGGAAAGAAAGGGGAAAAAGACCCCAACCCTATAAAAGTTATCAGGACAGTAAGTTTTGCATTAAAATAAGCATGTCCCATTTTAGTTATCTCAACCATGTATCCTCTTGCTGTGAATTGCAAGACACTTTCTGCATAAAAATATCTAGCTGTCTCTTAAGCTTACTTATGCTATCTGAATCAGCCGTCTTACTAAGCATCTTGTTCCATATGCCTGCTACTCTTTCAATGGAATGGGTTTAGATAGATTTGTTTTCTATACCTTTTTTTTTTTTCTTTCTTTCTTTCCTTCCACTTCTGTTGCTGAGACTTGAAACCCATTATTAGGTTGGACAGTTTGAGATCACCCTACTTCGAAGTCTTAACAAGAATTAATAGTTTTGAATACATCTGTCAAGACACCTTTTTGTTTCACCTGAAGTAGCATGTATTATTCAAATTTTATATTTAAATAACAGAATAATCTTCTTGTTTGCTATGGTTTAAGCATAGCAGCAATAAGCTTCATTTCTTGAAAAGATATCCAAAGCTGAAAATGATATCAGAAGGCATAAATGATACCTACGAGGAAGCAGTACAATAGCAAGGTGTCCATTTTATACTTTCCTTAGTGAATAATGGTTGTGTTTATCTTATAATCAGTAAAACAATATAAAGTTATAGACTTTTTTGTAGTTACTCATAAATCATTGTCTTTATTAGATCTTCCCAGGAATGTTTCCTTCTTTTCTCTTTCTCTATTTTTTTTCTTTGTGTTTTTTTTCTTTAACATAAATCCACACTTCCATATCATTGTCAAAACTATCCAAGGGATTAAGTCTCTCCGAATTTGGTAGGTTTACTGCTGAGTTTTTGCTTTATTACAGAGCCTTGCATCTTTTCTTTGAATACATTTGCTTGACATTCACACCTGCACCCCAAAGAGGGGGCATTCCTTCATGAGCTGTTGGCTTTCTAACAGTAGCGTGGATCCTGAGAATAAATGCAAAACAGAGATACCTCCTTGGAGGAAGGGTAAAAGCAAACTCTTTGGTGTTGGTGTCTGAGGCTCCTCTAGAACCTTTGGTGCTCACGAGGTTTCTCTGTAGAACAGCACCATTGTAATCTAAGGTCTAGGTGACTAGTGTAAAAAGAATGGAATGTATCTTCAGGAATTAAAGAGATATTAAATGTAACTTAAAAAGACAATACCTCATTCTTGATGGTCACAACAAAAGTCTGTATGCATCACAACTGATACAGTCCTGCATGCAGCAGTCTTGGGAATTACATCTCTATCTGTTACAGAATCTCTATAAATACTGTAACTCTTAAATTTGTCAAATGAACACATTCACAGAAGTCTGTAGTAACTCATACATTTATATGCTCAATTTCTAAATAAGAATGGTCCCTGAAATAGAATATCCTGCATTATCTGTCTGCAGCAGACCAGAAATTATCAGAATTTTTTACCAAGATTTTTTCTGAACTATCCATTGATTTTCTTGCCATAATCTTGCTGAAGTCGGTAGGATAATTAAAATCCATTCTGTTTAACTGAGTGAGAATCAGTCTAGACTGATAAGTGCAGAAAGTTCATCAAGCAAATTTCTGCTGTCTGACATCATCACCAATGCTTTCTATGCCATTGGGGCTGATGGGTTCTTTTATGAGTGCATCAGTTTAATGAGATAATGGAAAAAGAAGATTGTGGGGAAATATTTCTTTTCAAAGTTTTCAGAGCTGGTGACGGCCTCTGCTGAGAAACTGATAGAGACTGGGAGTCCCCCCAGAGCTGACACAACCTGAGAAATATTTTGTTCAACATTGCTTCCTCACATAGTTTTTTTTTTTCCCCTGAACAGAATATCTCCTATGACATTCTCTCTGTGCCCAGAATGTGAATAGCTGTCAGACTGCACTTCTTCTGGTGCCACATAAGAGTCTTTATGTACAGGACTATCATGCCTCTAAGTCACCTCCCTAACATGGTCAGGGAAAGTTGTTTATTCACCACTGTATGTCAGGAATTATATGCAATACCCATTCTTCCTTTTCATCTCATTATTATCCAAGCAAGCTACAAGAGCAACTCAATTGTGAATTTCTTTCCTTTTTTTAGTATGTTAGTGGTGTTTATTTCTAGAACTATAATTTTGTCCTTTTCCAGGTACGTTTCTCTCTCTCCATTTTTTTTTGTTTATTTGTTTGTTGGGTTTTGTCTTTTGTGCTTCGTGCAAGAACATCTTTGTTCCTAGATGAAGACTAGCCTAGAACAAAAACTAACTTACCTATTCTCTAGCTGATTCTGATTGACCAAAATTGTTATCAGCACCCTGGGATATTTTATTTTTGCTTCATTCTAATAGTGATTTTCAAGATTGAAAATTTATGTAAAATTACAGGCCATATTTATATTGATTTGATGCCCGCTCCGGTGGGTTATCAAATTCATTATGACATTTAAACCACTGCCAGCACTTCTTTCCAACTTTTCTGCTGCAAGTACATTGTTCAATGAAATGGTACTGCTGAATTTAAGAGAATTAGCAGCATTATTATTGCTGTTATCCTTCTTATGAAGTCGTTGGTGAATGGGAATATTGAAACTCCTATTGGTATTAAACTTTTAGATTAATATATTTCATTTTTACTCAGAGAAGTGAACTCATAAAAGTTTCAAATGTTTTAACTGCCTTGATCTCAAACATTCATTTAAAGATGATCTAGGTAACACCTTTGCAAGACTTCCTTCCCTAGGCTGAGCAAGGCTATGCAAATGTTCTCTAATATCCTTTTTTGAGAGATCAGGATAATAGTCTCCCTTTGAACCGAAGTTAATGAACCAGACAGAGAAATACAGGTTAGTTGCCTTTGCTGTACAGATGATTGCCATAAACTTTCTCATGTTAATCTTAGTAACCTATGACATAACTGTTATTATATTATATATTAAGCAGATTATAAAATGGATTAGGGGAAAAAAACACAAAAAAACCCAACCAAAAAAAAACCCCAAAAACAAAACAAAAAATCCTCTTCTACATATCTAATTTTTTATACACAGAATATTATAGATTATATTTTTCCCTCTGATGTAGTTATGTTGAATTACCTTTCTGGGTTTATTTTTAGATCACCTACTAGTCTACCTGTCCACTTTTTAAATTTTTGTTATTTCAGTGCTTAATCTAGACTCATGAATGTCACCCTGTGATGTCAGGTTGACTGTTAATCAGGTGTGCTTCAAAACAGAGTCCAGTTTCTTCGGTGCTTCCTCATTCAAGGTGGGAGTGTTCCCAAGCATAGCTTCCTTGTGTATTCTGCTCTTCTTGTAAGAACAGGAGCAGCTTTGGATTCCAGGCAAAGCTATCCAGGCGAGGAAGAAGTTTGAGGAAACAGATGTTTGTCCTAAAAGAAATCAGAAAAGGAAGTGAAGTGGCATCCTAATGGAGAAGGGATGGATTAGCTTAATACCTCGACTACTTACTTATCTGCCTACATTGATACAAAATAGAAAAGCAGTGCAAACATTCTGGCAGCTGAAGTGACAGTGAATACACTTTGCATCAGAGTATCTTAGCCTATTATTGCTGCCCGTTACTGCCTATTATCCTGCTTTTCAACTGGAGTTGAGTTCTGCCAAACCAGGTTTTTAATCAGGTGTGTGTTTCAGCATCTGGCAGATTGTTATCATCATGTATCTAGGAGCAGTTGAAGTTTTGTGAATAGCATATCCCACATTTAATTAATGTATTTAACCACAAATTGGGGGAGGGGGGGGAGAGAATTTCTATAACTGACTTTCTAAACATGCAGAAAGAACTTTCTGCATCTGTACACACAGAAAATATGTCGCTGTGACACAAAGACGGGATTATAGCCATTCAACACAGCTTCATCTATGCACCATTTGGTGCATTATGCTACATTTTTTTCAGGTAATTTCATTTCTCTCCCCTCCACCATTTCTACTCATTATATAATTACAAATTAATTCAGTAGTTGAAAATTATCTGTATTTTTGTCCTATATTTTTGTTTTCATTGGAAGCTTCATCACCAAATCAGTTTAGATACATCATTATTAACACCTTAAAAAGTAGCAGTAAGAGTATTAATAAATTTTAGAGCTTTCTTTGATGAGTTTATTTGCAAATTAATGCATAGCATGCACTTTAAGATCATAGGTCTGTTACCGTAAGTCTCATGTCTGAGATGTGAGTAGAAATTCTAACATTTGGGTGCTGTAGTTGTTGGTTCTCATTTCTTCATACTTAAGGAGACAAAAAGCAGAATGTCGCTCCCCTGTCACTAGGTAATCCCATTACAACCTTTCTGTACTTTCTGTTTTGATACCACCTTTCCCAGGGCTGAGCACAGTCATTTTACAGTGGCTTGTTCTTGGAAACCTTGGAATCCATAATATTTCTGTTTTTTCCCTTTATTCCCACTAGAAGAGCAAGAGAAGGATTTGCAGTTCTCAGTAAGAGGAGGCCCTTCTATGTCAAAATCATTATCTTCAGCTAACATTTCTTCTTTTCAGATTCTTTTTTATAAATTGAAATAAAAGTGGGGGCATAGAAAAATCAACAACTTTGGTACAAGGAAATCAGAAAATAGATAGTTTTCATTGTTTCAGGCTTTATGTATTTCTGTGGGTGGTAAATGGATGTTCTCTGCCTGTGCTTATCATACCTGTATCTGTGCCTGTATCTGAAAATGTCCTTGTATGGAATATTTACAAATTTCTGTTAATTAAGCTTATGTAGTATTGTAGTTTAAAAGACATGTATTTATTTATGTGTGTGTGTGTGTGTGTGTGTGTGTGTGTGTATAAAAAAGAGTGTTTACTCAGTTATATGAAGGAGACAATTAAAATAAATACGTCATCTCCCCTCTTTCTCATTTTAAATCAACACTTTTTGATTTTATCTCCTCTTAATGAGTCAGCAGATAATACAGATATGATAAACAAGAATATTGGTCAAGTTTTGACACAATCTCATTCCAGCCACATTACTTATTATCAAAAGGAAGGAGTATTCTTTAGGTGGAGATACTGTAAAATGTATTATTTGGAGACCTGAACATGGACTGTAGTTATCACTGACTTTATGTTCAGCTGGGGAAGACATAACAGAAGTGTCTTAAATAAGTGACAGTTGTCCATTATTCCATTCAGCAATGCTTCAACTGGAATAATACTAATTGTATTTTGTTCTTTGAGAACAAAGAGTATCTTCTAATTTATGTATACAGTAATCCAGTCTGTCCTTTTCCCAGCCCTTTTTCTGTGTACATACTATGCCCTGGTTTCCAGAGGGAGAAAAGTTGTAAAATTTAATTTGGGCCAGAGTTTCAGCACACTAATTAGTGACACAGGCACTGTATTCAGTTTGTAGGGATGTTTTTAAGGAAGATCTGGACAAATTCAAACTCGAGAGGTAGAATAACAGCAGAAACTAGAGGCTTACAAAACATCGCCTATGGGTGAAGTTTAAGAAAAGTGTTTGTTTAGAATTTGTGTTTGTTTAAATGAACAAAGTCTGGGGGGAAATGTTATAAAAGTCTTTGTGTATATAAAAAGTTGTTATAAATAGGATGGTGATTGCTTTTTATTTCCTTTTCTTTCTGTTTAATTTCCTGGGAGAGCTATTTAGGTTACATATGAGGGAGAACTTTGCTAAAAAGATAGCTAGGCACTGACAAAGAATCCCCCTTCCTGCCAGTTTTTAAAACAGGTTAAATACACATCTGTCAGCAGTAACCTAGATCTATTTTAACCTACTCAGGTCCAGAGGATCCACTTCAGCCCTGCTTTTTATGATGTCATAATTAAATGTGGGGATGCACTATACTGTCCAGTCCTGATCAAAACTTACTGAACGGGATCACTTGCAGCCTTCAGTCTGCAAACAAACTATTTTACAGGAAAGTTCACCACGTTAGAGGATGGCAGGGAGCTTGGATTATGTCGTGCTTCACAACAAGGGACTCTAATGCGATATAATAGTACTTAGCATTTAACATTTAACATGGGCTTTGCTCAGAGGCAGAGCTGCAGCATGATTAACTAATTACTGCTCAGTGAAACTTTGCCTACTCTCTGTACATCAGCGATGTAGGCACGCCATGTGTCAGCCTCTGTGCACCTACTGCCCATCCTGATTTCCAGAATGGCAGAACAGCTGGTTTCCATTCCCTGCTGCTGCTTTCTCCTATTCCAGATGCTGCACTCAAATAACCTCCCTTCCCCAAGTGGGCTTCATATGGTTTGAAAGGGACTTAATGTACCTCAGTGCATAGGGAACTTTTGATGCATATTTCATCATGTTTCAGTTCTTTCTACAGGGAAGACTGCATGTATAACAGATGTTCCCTGACTACTACCCTTTCCTGAAGGTGACATGCCCTTTTTTTGTGTTTCATCTCTAATGTATATGGAGCTGGTAGTGCCTGCATGGTACTAAAAAATACTGCTCCATGGCTGCTCCTCTGCTGTATGCCAAGCTATATTTAATTCCATCTGCTCCCTTCTGCAGCATGAAATGGAGAGGAGCATATGCCCAGTATAACCAAGTCATACTGTGGCACAGAAAAAAACCCCAAACCTTTTATTTAAGACAAGTAAATGTTGGGTTTGTTTTTTTTTTAATTTAGGACAATATTCTTCCTGCTTTTTACACATAAACTGTCTCAATGAATCCATGGGGATGTTCATGTTAATACATGTGAAAAACACTTTAACTCTTAATATTTATTTTAATGTCATTAGTGTATCTGTATATCTAGTATACGTTTATATAGGTATACACATGCACAAATACATTATTGTGATGTCCCTGAAATTTTTTGTAATCTCTATGTATCTGTATCTTAACAGTATAAAACATTGAAAAATTTAAAACATCGTAGGTTTTTTTTAGACAGCAAATATGAGAACAATTCACAAATTACATAAAACAATACTTTCATTATAAAGCTTGTTTTTGGAAAGTCTAATGATAGGCAGCAGGTGTCAAAATAAAATATAGTACACAGTTGTATATCTGTATATAAAAAAATAATTTTATATATAGTTAATAATATATCTATGTAAAATGTACATACATATGTATATACACATATTTAATATGACATATATAATATAATCACAGTGTCTGCTTACGTACAAGGATGTACACCTTGAACTTTTAGAGGGTAATCTGTCAACTCTTTCTCAGAGTTGTAAATTAAATTCCTTGTACGTAATTTCATTATCTGACCCAATTTTTCATTGAATAAATGAATGCAGTTCTTACATAAAAAGTGCATTGGGCATGACGTCTAGTCCAAACAACCTTCCAAGCTCTGTGCCAAATATATGGACTATGAACAACAGAAACACAAATGGAATTGTGTCTGCTCTGATATTGTGAAGAGAGTTTTGCAGCACATCAGTAATTTGTGTCACCTATGGAAGTGTACATTGGATCTGTGTGCAGTACTGAGTATGAATAATCCTGCACTTCGTGTCTGTGACTAGTTTTGGCATGTATATTTCTTTTCTACTTTACCAGTTTGATTTAAACTGAGAATTCTGTCCTTTGGTCCTATAGTATTTTATTGTTGTAAGCAAAGTTCCCATAAAGACAATGTAGGCCTGTGTATTTATAAAAAATTAATTATTTAAAGAATAACCTCCCCTCCCCCATATATAACTCAATATAAAATTCATACTGCCCCTCTATAATAATTTCAGAAGTAACAGCTTCACATCTCTTACAGAGGAATATTTTATTTACAGCAAAATTTGGCACTCTAATGTGGGAAATAGTATTGTGTGGCTCTAACAATGTGTTGTGTTTGGGTCACTACTTCTAAAAGGGAACTTTTTTTTTCTTTATTAAAAAAAATGAAAAATAGTTTGTAAAAACAGTTGGTGCCAAATTTTCATCCTGTTGTTTGTTTTTTTTTTAATATATATATATGCTTAGTGTTTGCCTATAGGCAAATAATTTTAGAAAGGGTAAATTAAAACAATTTGACTAAAATATTTGTAAGAATTGTGTGAGATTGAATGTGACCCTGAGTTATGTCAGGTTCCACGTTCTTATGTATCCATTCTCAGTTTAGAGATTTATGACCCAGCCATACCTGGGTGCATTGAAAGGCATGCATTTTTGAGGGGAAGAGCACTGAGAAGAAAGGGATGGAGAAAGAAAACTGTTGAATGCTACAGCTACTGCTGTGAGGAAAGCTTTAAGCCCAGCTTAACTTGCTAGTGTGCTGTGACTGCTTTTTGCTTCTCAAGAGTACTGTAAAGTAGCCAGAGCACACTACTGGATTAGACCATAATTTAATTTTATATTAAACTAGGAAAGATCACGTAAAGTTTAAACTATGTATCCTTAAATCACTGGAAACACCACATAGTAGCAGAAAACATTTTCTTCATTGGAATTTAGGCTTGTGATAAACAAGTAAGGATGATCTCAAAATGTGTATTTGGATGGAATTACATTAGAAAGTTCACATAGTAAGGTAGGATAAAATATATCACAGTTTGCAACTGTCCCCAAAGCAAGTACTGTTATATTAAATCGTGGCATTTACATTTAAAAATTTTTACAATTGAAAAAAAAAAAGAAAATAAATGAAAATTGTAAACTTTGAAGCATGCATCAAAAACCATTGCAGTTATCATTGTACGGTTATTTCAAGATAAGAAGAGAATTTAAATAGTTTGGACTTCTGAAATAAATCTGATCTCAAAATTTTCTTCTTCCAATATATTAATTGAGAAAATTAAACCCTTCAAGAAGTTTAAGCCTAGCTACTGGTATATAGTTATGAGTTGTGGATTTTCATTATTGATATGTTTTCTTTATTTGAAATGATATAAATATTTTTATTACATTTGGTAGTTTTATTCATTCTTTATTAATATTTTTAAAAAATATTTCTTTTTAAATTTTATGTTTTATTTTGTATTTTTTCTTAGTGTAGGAAGAAAAGCAGAAAAAATAGATGTGGCTAGAATTTTTGACACCAGAAGAGAACCTCTTAAAGGCAGGTTAGATGATCAGTGGAAACTGGGAAACCACCTTCCTCTTGTTTTGAAGAAATCTTTGTTAATTCACTGTTATTTTTCAGTGATCTCAGGAGATGTGTAACCTGTTTACATAAGACAAATTGTGCTACTATTTAGAGCCTAAAAGTTTCTTTGCTTCTTGAAACCTAAATATTTCTTTAAGTTCTTTAAAAACATAGCTTCACATGTCAATAGAATTACAGATCATTGCAAATTTATTACACTTCTGCAGCTTTTCAGAGGTATACATGAGAACAGTAGATGGCTCATCATTTATTAAAAAGAAGACTCCTATAATTAAACTTTTTACAAGCACATTTGAAATAAGTACCATACAGCTGCTTTCCCCATTGTAAACTTGATCCTTTTTTTCTGATAACGCAGAAAGATGGAAAGACAGAGAGAGAAAGTTTACAGGAAGAAGAAAGATAAAAAGAAATCAGATTTTTAAGGTGTGGGAAGATAATTTGATCCAGAGAATTAAAAAAAAAGAAAAAAGTAATCAAAATACATTCAAATTTCTTGAGAAATAAGAAGCTTCGTTGCTGTTGAAGACTGTGCTTTTGCTGAATGTAATTCTCTGCCAAAAGTGATTTAAATTTGTATTTTTCCAAGACACTATCTGCAATCAAATAATTCTAAACTGTAACACTTCCATATCAGATATCTGCTTGCAGTTTTGCAGTGGAAGTACAAAGTCAGCAGAGTTATACCACCTTTCCCATTTTTAATAAACACAGTATGATGCTTATTATTATAAATCAAAAAACATAACTTTTTTTTAATTCTATGTCAGGTAACGTTATTATTTTGCATAAGCTTTGGTAGAAAATGATTTTAAAACCCCCCAAAAACCCCACAAACCCTAGAGATACAAAAATAAAAGAAACTTCATCAAAATATGAACATTGATATCTTTAGTGCATATATACAGTCTCCTGTCAAAATTTGGGAACACAGTGCTCTGGAAAATGTAACAAAAGTAAAAAAAAAGTGTTTGTAGTGCATTTTACCTTTCCAAAAAAAGTTCAGAAGTAAGGCTTAGATGTTCTCCTAGATATTTAATCCTTTATAAGGACAAGAAAATGGGAAAAACTTGACTTCAGCATCTAGAAAAGAAAAAGAAAATTTAACATCCAAAACCTCTAACACTTTCAACCTTGTTGAAGAAAAGAACAGTCCACAAATTCTCAAGAACTTTATCCCTACCATTTCACTGCTTATCTTACCTTCCCCTGAACTAGTTACCCTTAGTCTTTATGGTTAATTAGTTGATGAGCACTTTACAATTAATAGGGAGAGCAATAGTTACTTCTGGAGCCTGACTCATTTGACCTATTTTAGATGAATCACACCCTCAAATGCTCATTCCTCTCTACTGTCAGTAAAAGATGAGTAACTCAGATAAGGTTCAATAATTGTAGATATCTTAAGTTATGATAAATGAATTCAGTTCACTGTTTTAGCAGGAACTAACTTTCTGCACACTGACCGTTGTTTATCCCAACTTTTTGGATTCCATGTCTCTTATGTTATAGGGGTAAAATGGTTACATCTCAAATTTATACTGGGGTCATTATCACTAATTTATTCAGCAAATCTTTCTCATTTTATCAGAGTCATGATAGGAGATGGTGGATCTCTCTTCCATATAAGAAATGTGATTTCTATTTGCACAGATGTTGTTCTCTCTCTTCTACGTACTTGAAGTTGGGAAATGTTTCTTCACTCACAAAATTGGGTGCATGTGTAAGGTTTATAGTTTTTGATGCTTTGCTTAAATATTCAACTATTTGGAATTTCTTTAGAAATCTTATGGCCATATTTCTGACATAAAGAAGAAATAAAAAACAGTGCGTTGGAGGTTTAAAATTAGAATCTGAAGCAAACCTGTACTTTATCACTTCACTGAAATGACTCACAGATAAGGAAAGGGGTAGTCTTAGATTACAGGGACCTCTACTTAAATTCAAAATAAATTAATGTATCTATCTGACTGGAACTATTATATTTTAAGTTAATTAAATACCGAAGGATGAATAAAAACATATTAATTTAAGGATTAACCTCTATATAAGATATCTGTACCTTACATAGTGTTAATCTTCCATAATTTTTTATCATTTTGTGAATGGAAGTAATTCATGACTTTATTAAAACTAACTTCTTATTACATCTAAGGCAGTTTTTGTATGTTCATTAAATATCAATGTATTCTGGAATAGCTGTTAATCCCTGGCAAATATATTTAAGAATCAACTGGTATTTCATAAACATACAGTAACGATCTTATTAAATCTAAGTAAATATTTATTTAAGATACTTGGGGTCTCTCCTGTTGTATCACAACCTCTGTAGTCTGTGCCATTATTAGTGGTAAGGCGAGGTTTATCTGCAGGAGTACACCTGCCACTCCCACCTCAAATCTGTTACCAAACCCAGCTGCTGGAAACATTGCACATGCTGGCAAAGAGGTCTCCTTCTAACCTCTCCACACCCTGTCTCTGAATAAGATCAGCTAAACCAAACTAAACGTGTATACAGACAGCTAGGCCAATGTCAGAGTTTGCGGCCAAATAGCTGTGCAAACTGGGGTTGTCAGTTTGTTGGGGTTTTTTTCACACTTCTAGATGACAGTGCTTCACAATATAGAGCTGGTCTCACAAGTTGCTATTCCACATCAGTGTTTTTAATAGTGAGCACAGACTGCTTTCTTACAAGGCTCAAACAGATACAGACTCAACTGCGCTTTCGGTAAATCGAACAGAATGTGTTATGTACCTTCTCGTGTTCAGAGTAATAACATTTAACTCTGTGAGTACCCTCAGAACTATCTCAGAGAGTAAATATTACGTGTTGTGCATCAGTGAAATACCTTTAACTCTCTTTTGTACTTTTTTTTTCAACTTTGTTAACTGATAAACAAATGGAGTAAACACCTCATCTGTTTTTCGTTTTTCTGTTTTGTTTTTGGTTTTTTTTGTTTTGTTTACATTTCCCCCATCCTTGAAGATAGTCAGTTTACCTTGGGAAATGTGACTACTTTCTTCTTTTTCCTTTAAAAAAAAGCTAAAAACATAAACCTTTAACAGATGGAAAGAAAATTGAGAATATATTTCTAACAAAAAAAGAGATACAGGGAGACCCCACCTGTTTCATAGTTGAAAATCCCAAGATTTTTGTGAATCTCTTATGTACAAACCCTGCATAATTTATAGTTCAAAACCACAAGATTTTTGTGAAACCTGTAAGTACACATTTTTTAATAACTATAGTTTTCTACTTCAGAAATGATGGGAAATAGAACTAAGGCTAAGATCCTATTATAGTAATTTATGCTTTGCTGTTCACAGTTAAATGTACAGTTCACAAAATATTCTAAATTTATCTAGTTTACAGTGTGGGAAGGTAAATGTACATATTACTGGGTGTACTGTAAGGCTTTCTTTAATTTACAGCTTTACACAACTTTTCCTATCTCTATATGTTGCCTTGTAGCACTATACATCAATAGAGTAATGTTTTATTTTGTCCCTTAACATTGTTTCTGATATGAACTTTAGACCCTTCAACATTTTGAAAGTTAACTAAGTTTTTTATTGCCTTTGATAGAAAATATTCAGAAACAGTCATTCTAAAAAATATAAGAATTAATAATTATTATTATTCTATTCCTGAATAGAATAGAACAGAAGGAGGTTCAGCATAAAACAGTAATTTAGTAATAGTAATCTTCATATTAAAAAACTATTGAAAGTGTAGTCAAATTTCCTATTGTACATTTGAAATTCTTAACTGGATATATTCTGTGACTTTCATAATCCTGGTTCCATCTGTCTCTCTACATCACTGTTCTAGTGTACACTGTAAAATGTTACTCCTGTAAAATGTATCTTCTCTAGAGAAGTCATGCAGTTAGCTACATATGCATTTATTTTTATGAAACTAAATTCTTAATAAGGAATTCTTTTAATTTCTCTCGTGGAGATATTTTAATATCTTTTATTAAACTGAACCAAGCTAGTACTTAAA
Organism: Porphyrio hochstetteri; assembly: GCA_020800305.1. Classification (NCBI taxonomy): domain Eukaryota; kingdom Metazoa; phylum Chordata; class Aves; order Gruiformes; family Rallidae; genus Porphyrio; species Porphyrio hochstetteri. Next base: position 184,928,679 of record CM036905.1, on the reverse strand, counting down.
AATAGCTCTCAGAATAATGGGTATGAAAGCAAGAGTAATAAAAATTGCTGTGAAGGTGCAGTGCAAGCACTGATTCAGCAACTACTACACTGATTTAAACATTTTCTTTAGTATGTAAGATATTAATCTTCAGGATTTTAAAAAGATATGAAAACAATTCTGGTAAGGGTTGAGACATGGAAGTTACTGTGAGGTAACAAACTACAGCTTATCGTGCAGTCTAGGGCAACTGTATTATATGTATGTCCTTCACTTATATCAGCTGAAGGTAATTCAATCATCCACCTAAATGTAACATCTGAGTCACCTTGTGGAATTTCCTGTCACTCTCCAGGGACTATACAAAGATGTTAGGACAATTCCACCCTTCTGCAATTAAGGCTTTAAAGAAAATAATGAAAAAAAAAAAAATCTATCAAAAGGTGGTGGATTTTTGTGCCATGAATTTGTCTAATTTTGTTATGGACCCTTGGCATCCATCATGTCCTGCACTATGATCTCCATGATTTAGGTGAATGCACAAACAGCATTGATGATTGAAACCTGCCACCTGATAATTTCATTGGCAGTGCTTGGCTTTTGCTTTCGGAGAAACAGTAAATAATTGCTTCCCATTAGTCTTCTCAGTGACAATCACTGTTCAAAGATCTTTTCATATTTTCCTTTTGTTGTGTTTTCTCCAAGCTAAAAAAATCTTAGTCTGTTTAATCTCCTCTCTTACGAAAGCCTTTTCATAACTTTCATCATCTTTGCTGCCCTTTTTTATCTTTTTCAGTTCTATTATAATCTTTTGAACATGGCATGAGCAGAACTGCATACAGAAGTCTAGACACTGCAGCTGTGTATTTAAACAGAGTAATGTTTTGTGGTTTAATCTCTATTCCTTTTCCAAAATGTCTTCTTATTTGAACTGATCTCTTGATGAGCTGTGGGCTGACATCTTCATTTAACGGTCTAGAATAACACAGGGATCTGTTTCGGAGTCCATAGTTTGTGTATTGAGAGTTGTTACTGTTTTTCATCAGGTACTTTACCTGCATTTATTGATGCTGAATTTCATGTGCCATTTTACTGTAGTCATTCCATAGCATGACATCTATCTACAGCTCTTCATAATCACTCAGATTTTACTACTGCCATTTTTTTGGTACCAAAGCTAATTTAAGTGATAGTGTTACAATGATCCACTTTCATATTTGGGTTCCATATGGTCTGCCAATTTGTTAGGAGTCATTTTAACCATTTTCTCTAAAATTTAGTCTATTAATCTTTCAGTTGCAGGCAGATTTTATGACTCATTTCTATCCCCAAAATAACTACACTGTGGGAATCTCCCTAGGCTCCTTCTTATCAAAAGATTTTAGTTTTGGTTTGGTATTTTTTTCTTAGAATTGGGTACTTGGGATCTTATCTTCTTTCAATATTGCGTTAGATGATGATTTTATGTCAGCTCTACTGATCCACTGGTTCCCTGGAAGGCTTTAAGTTTTTTTCTGTTTTTTTGGGTTTTTTTTTTAAATTCTCATCATTACTTGATAAATTATCTTCAAAATCTTGACCATCCTTCTCTAAAATACTGTAACTTTTTTTTTTTTTTTTACTTCCTTAATTTTTCCTCTTCCTAATTTGCACACAATTCCCACTTTATTACAAGTATTTATTTTTCATCATGCTGGCTTTTTTTCTGTCCTTTAAAAGTGTATTTGGTAAGTGGTATACAGTTACTCTGAACTCCAATGTAGTACCTTCATGCAGTCTGTCATGCTATCTGCAAGCATTTAGTCTTTTAGTTGTCCTTTTCAATTTCCTTTTAAAAAGCTTTGTCATGTTCGAATAGTTTCCATTTTTTAAGTTAAATGTTACTATAGTAATTTATTTTGCCACCTTCTTTTCGACAGAGACATTGAATTGAGTGCTTTATGGCCAACATTACAGTGCAGTACACAGATAATTATATTTTCAACCTGGCCTGTTGAATGTTAAAAAGTAAATCAAGTAAGCGATGTTTATCCTCTTATGAACTCCTCTGCTAGTTGTTTTAAGTGCAATGTACTTCATCATTCCTATATACTTTTTATCTTGGCATTGCAATTACACTGGGTTCCACTGGGTATTTTCTTTCTGTTGACTCTGTGAGGTACCTGTTATATCATATTCCTCATTTAGAACAAGCATCTGCAGTTCTTACTTTTTACAATTTAAAAATGTAGAGAATCAAGTACATGTTTGGGTTTGGTCTGGTTACTAAATTTTATATACCCTGATCAACTGGGGTTTTATTTACTCAAGTTTTTCTTTGCTATTTCTTCTCCAAATTTGGTTAACTTTTCTTGTAGCCTTTTTAAATCCTTTTTGAATGTAGAGTCCGCAACTTGACTTTAGCCGGAATGTTATCAGAGATTATGTACTTTTCTATGTATGTGAATATAACAATGCTGTCTTATAACAAATTTGAATGTAACCTGCCTTTTTTTCGATGCTGACTTACATCATGCTTACTCTTCTTGGAAGTGTTCCATTCATTAGAAACATTTCTTCGGTTACTGATTAAAATATACCCCCCTCTTGTCTAAGTCAATTTTCAACCCAAAAAAATTTATGAACTTTAGAGTAAAAAGTCAGAAGGTAGAAACAGAATCTCTGAAAAAAATGTGAAATGCTACAGCAATGTGATGTAATTTACAATTGTTTCCTAGGCCATAGCAGAAATATGGGGGGAAAAAAAAGACAAAAAAAGAGAGGCACATTTATTCCAAATCAATTAGGAGAGATTCATATCTGTTCCATTTCCATCTTGAATTTTATCTTTCACTTGTGGCTTAATTGACTCAAGTATTCCCTTCATAACGAATTTTTCTGAGGCTTGATAGTTATATCTGTTACTAACAGTCAAGTAAAAATGCAACATCTTCCTGCTTTTTTTCTGAATTAAAAAAACCCAAACGCCAAACTCACATTATACTTGTAGTCTCAAGTAACTACCACCAATTTCCTATTTTCTACTCCTCCTGATTTTTATTTTTCACACTTCCTGTGAGTTTTAGCAAATAATAAACGTCTTTTGTAGGTGCATGTAGTGGCAATGTACATTTTTGCTTGCTAGTTAATACTAAGGCATAGCACTTGCTATGCCTTAGTACAATAAGACAATATTTACATGATGATTTTATTGTTCCTTCAATACACAATTTACTGAAGGCCTATTTTAGGCATGTTCCTTACCTTATTGTCATTTTGACTTTCCTCACCCTTGGAAAAATATTTATAGAGAACTTTCACAAGTTTTTGTTGCAGAATTGTGCTCAAGAATGAAAACACCCATAATAATTACTGTTTTTCTAATTCTAGCATAAGTCTTGAAATTTTCCCCTTCTTCTACACTTGAACAGCTGTGTAAATTTGTACATATTAACATTATAGGTGGATTAATGAAACCACTTTAGAAGTCTGTATAGGTATCTTTATTTGGGCTTAAAATGAATTTACTTTTCCTGAATTTGAATCAGATCCAAAGTGAACCAGTGTAAATTAGAAGCAGTTTAGTTCTGAATAGGAATAAAAAAAAGACTAAAAAGATAAGAATGTAAGAATATCCATATACTGCAATTGAATAAAACTTCTTTAAATTCCCTTGTTTAATTGGTAAGGATTGCTTTTCCAGAGTGTTTCAGTGTAGCCTCTGGTAGAGGTACATCAATACCTTAGGCTTCTTGTCCACACAATGTCCTCTCTTGGTTTTTGGACTGTGGTGGGATTTATTTGGGTTGGTGTGACTCCTAACTAGATTGCCATTGCTTCATGGGATTTGCTGCAGCTTCATGGCTCAATCTGGTAATGAGAGAATCAGAAGATACGAAAGAAACATGTATACTACATCTTTACTCACTGTTGCTCAGGTCTTGTCAGGTAACACCCTCATAGCTTTACTTTGTTTATTTGCCTTACTTTACACAAATAAGCCATAGGGTCTGACTGCAAGGGGTCTCTGACCCCAAAACTGACCTCCAGGACCTGGCTACATACATACTTAGTCTCTTTTAACCCGCAGCACAGAAAGTCACCTGCTTTTGTAATTACAGAGACTCTTTTTCACAAAGAATTTTTGTGGGGGTCCAATATAAATTGCAAGAAGAGCATTACACTAAGCAGAAGGATCATACCGCTGTGATTCCTGACTATGCTGAATATACCCAGCCCAGGACAAAGGTGTGCCTGATATCATTCCAGCCGTATGGACATTATAGGTAGATCTGTTACACACTATAGAGGGTTTTCTGCTGTGGTACTTTTACATTTACTAATCCAAATCCATGCAAAGAATCCATAGAGAAGGATCAACATTTCGAGCTCCACAGAGTGTCACTCTTCTTGGACAAGGATAGGAGTCTCTCTGTTTTTCTGAGATATTTTACATTTTATTTTCTTAGATTCTTATTCAATTAAAATATATATTTGTATTGAATTCCTTTAGCTGGAACCTTAGGAAGAGCAAACTTCTTTCCCTTTCTGTTTTAAAAAGAGGTTACAGTAAAATCTGAAATTTGTGGAATATTTGACCCAGCCATGTCCTGTTAATAGCTTGCATGCTGCTTCAAACAAGCAATGCCATCAATCCTGTGTTTGGTATTTTCTTACTGAAAAGAACAAAACAGGTCTGAATGTAAGGCTATGGTACACTGCACTGTCAGGTTGAACAGCTCAAACGTAGGCAAGGATACCTGCAACTCTGTTCAGCTGAGCTTGAATTCCACCCTGATGCATGCTGAGAATTAGCATTATATGCTTTATTTTCTGTGGTGACTGCCAGACATGTAATTCCTCAAGCATATCCTGCCATTTTTTCCACCCAACAGAAATGGTTTTGATTCCAAAGTAGCTCTTCCAGCTTTTTCATAGGAATAGTTTGCAAAGAGAGTGAGTTTAGGAAAATAAAAAATAAAAGCTGACAATAGTGTTATATGAAGGGCAACAAAATGACTCCTGTTTCATTGTAAAACAAGTTGAGAATGTAAAAAATGTGAAAGTCATATTTCTACTGAAAAGATACAGCACTTTCATTTCCAGCTGCCTCTTTTTGCATCTCGTGAGAACGAATAACTTCAATCGTTCAGATACTGACATGACCCAACTGTGGGACCTGCTTGTGCTCGACTTCTTACTACGATAAAATCCATGGTGGGACCTCACACTTCCGTTGCATTAATTCTTATCTCCTTGAATCCTGGTTTCCATTAGAAGAATGGAAATTAGGTATCCAGATAGAGAGGCAACATGTACATCCCAGTAGATCCACACCACAGAGGTCTAGATCATTTAGTCATGGAGGGGTTAATGTTAACAGGCTCAGCTTTCCAACCCTTAGCTTATAGACATGTCAGCTTTTATTTACTGCTCTTTAGCTTATGGCTTTGTTTACTTTTGTTATTATTCTTGGCTTTGATTACTTCATCAGTGTAGAAGAATCTGACTGGAGTCCCTGTTTATGTCTTGTTATGTGCCTTTTCCATCAAATGACAGCCATCAACTAAGAACATTTTATTTCTAGTCTTGAGAGCTTCACACTCGTGAGAGTGGCCTAGAGGGACACAGCTGTCTCATTGTGCAGTGAACAGAGAATTATTCTCAGATGCATCCTGCTCAGCAAAAGCCTAAAATATTATGGCCAGGTTCTTGAGCTGGCACTGAAAATAAATTGAGGGTCCATGGAAAATATGAATGGTCAGTATGATATTTTGTCATAGGTTGTCCTTTTAACAACTAATTTTCTTGTTCTGTGCATGTTATGCACATCCCTAACTCTGATTTGTACATAATGCTAAATACAATGTTATGAACATTAAGCCAAATTGCGTGGAGAGATGCATGTCCACACTGAAGAATTCACATCCTAGAAGTGTCTTTTGTGACCAGCTTACTCTGGCAGTGGAAGTAGCTGGTACCTCATGCATTTCTAAGCATACATTAATATGTTTAAAATGAGTAACCTTTAGCATTCAAGGGAGGAATAAAAATATAAGCGACTGTCTATGACAAGCATCAGCTCCCATTGAGCACATAGTCTCTCCAGTGTTAGAAACTTTATAAAGGCACAGTTTCACAGTTTTAACTGGTCTAAATCAATTAAATAGTCCTGATTCCATTGACATGGTACATTCCCCTTTCTCCACCTGGGGATTTTCAAAAAGAAAGGGCTCAAGTAGTCCTGCAGCAAGACAGTTCAGGAAGGTGAACTGACGGACAACTATTTCCTTCCCACCATCCCCCCTGTTGTTTTAGCCACTCAGACCTACTTTTCATAACATTAAAACAGGGTAGAAAAACATTTAGAGTGCGTTCCAGACAGGTTTACATGTCCTGGTAAGCTTTACATATCCTGGAACCATGGCCTATATAAAGGAGAAATTTGCTTCTGTCAGAAACAGGCTTTTTCTAAGGATGTTTGCGAGTCCAAAATGTCAAGAATTCATACTGCAAAGTTACTTAAAGCAAAAGAAAACCCAGCCCCATCACTACTGCCAAGTTTTTTTACATACCTTAGTATAAAAGTCTTACTTTTAACCAAATGAGGAACTGAACCGTTACTTTAGCCTGCTGCATTTTATACAGTTTTCTGGAATTAAACACATTCTAGTGAAGAAATTTGTATGTATAGTTTTACAGATGCTGTGAAAGAGAAAAAAGAAAAGAAAAAAAGTCAAAGAAAAAAAGTCTTTATTCATCTTCTGAAAAAAATCACATCCTTTGAATAAGAGTTCCCGCTAGATATAAGCAAAATGATGCATGACAGGCTCAAAGTACTCACAATATCTATTCCTGCAATTTTGTCCTACTTTATTTTATCTTTTTAATGTAGGCTACTTGTTTTGCATGCAGCATGAATGAATGCCCTTTCTGGGTGTGCATTATATTTAGCTCTTGAAATTGAAGCAATAGGTTCGATTTTTAAATTAGCAAGCCAGAATTACAGCAAGATGGCAACTATCATCTCAGGGATGGTCAGTGATAGGACAAGGGGAAAAGGGTGCAAGCTGAAGCATAGGAGGTTCCAAGTGAGTATAAGGGGAAACTTTTCACTGTGAGGGTGAAGGAGCACTGGCACAGGCTGCCCAGAGAAGTTGTGTAGTCTCCTTCTCTGGAGACATTCAAAACCTGCCTGGATGCGTTCCTGTGTGATTTAGTCTAGATGATCCTGCTCTGGCAGGGGGCTTGGACTAGATGATCTTTCGATGTTCCTTCCAACTCCTAATGTTCTGTGATTCTTTGATCATTGTGTGAAGTATGAGACATCAAACTCTTAAACTGAATGCATTCCATAATACTTTAAAATAAACATCTTAATCAGAAATCATATTTACATATGAGAGCTTAAAAGTTATTTTTATTTAGTTAGTCTAGATAAAGAAAGTAGACAGTCCATTAGTATGAAAGGAGATATTTTTGAAAGAATTATAAATGAAAATCTGCATTGGAAAGAATTTCTAGTTCGAGTGGGGATGCAAGACTAATATTTTCCCCTTAGTAGAATAAGAAGAAAAAAATCAGGCATGAGAACTGCCATTACTAACATGTGTTTAAATTCTTCCCACATCTCTAGTTGATTGACATCTTCAATAAGCTGTTAATGATCCATTCCATTTGCTTTAAATGAGCCTTAATTTTTTAGATCTGGTGTAGTTTTGTAGGAAGTGGGAATTAAGTAGATTTAATTGCCTTTTTTCAGTTTTTGTTTGTGTAATTCATCATTCAAAGGAACAGTATGCTTTGCGATCATAACAAAGATTCTCAGTAGTCTTTGCTTTGATTTGAGTTCTAGATGCAAAACTGTGCACTGGTTATAAGGAATCAGTATTCTTACACAAGCTACATGTGTTAGGTACCAGTTATTCATAAAATAAGTGCTTCTCTCGTGTCGGCTTTCGGTGTTTTAAAGTAGTAATTTAGCAGCTGTCTTGGATAGGGCTGTGAGCACGTTGGAAATCAAAGGTGACTCTGGTTCTGTTCATGAGATAGGTTGGTACTGCATTTTTATTAGCGTATTTGCTTTCCTTGTACTTTGATAGCTTTAGTCCCTGGGGCACAGAGCTGAAAAGTATAGATTGTAACTATCATGCCAGATAAGGAAAACAACGTAAGTGATGATGCAAAATGTATTGTCTCTGACAGTGAACAAGCAGAGACTGGCTTGTGTAAAACAAATTTTTGCAGTCTGACTGTGATGGGCTATTCTCACCACAGTGATACCTGCTGAGGAGCTGTGTTATATTTAGTTGCATTGTAATAGCATTTCTTTCAAGAAATGAATTACATATCTGTAGAGAAGTGATGGTACATGGCTGTCAGTATGCAGTTGGCATTTTATATTCAGGCATGAACATCTATATTGGTGCCAGACCCTAGCTAATCTGTGATTGTGATAGAAGAAAAATATTAGCAAGAGGGGAGCTGGACATCAAAGCGCCTATAAGTGTAAGACATTTTTGCTTCAAAATGGATAGCACATGATCCTTCCCCAGTAGGAATGAGTAAAAACTTAGAAGACATGATAAGAAGTGAGTTATTCTGTTCATGTTGGACGTTCATATGGGCTTCACGATAAGAAATCTGAGCTCAGTCTTCTGATGCACGCTTATTAATAGCATAGACTCTGAATCCATATGCAATGAACTTTCCACAAATACTTATGCTTGATCATATTTGCATAAGGCATAGTGTATATGATGCAAATTTTGCATATGTGGTAGGGGAATGGTAGTCCAAATGATCTTCAGTCTTGAGCAAAGAACAGATTCCCTGTGCCTGTCTGCATAAACTCTGCAGTCTGTACCTCCCTTCAGAAGGAGGATAGTTATGGATTGCACTTATCTGGTAGACCACACTTTAGCCATTGCACTTTGGAGAGAAGGGAGTATGCCATTAGCTGAGTTAAAATGAAATACAATATCTGGTATAAAGTAGTCACTGTGCTCTCTGTGACCTCATCCCTGCAAGGCAGCAGCTAATCAGCGTTATCTGGTGGGGTCTTTCTGTTATGTCCCCTCTCTTACAATTCCTATCTGCTCAACAAATGACATATGATCTTTCATCCGCTTTTGTGCCTCCAATAAGCATAAAGTCTGACGAGGGGCCAGGAGGAGAAGGAGACTAACCTTTTCAGCTCGATTACAGAGAGAACAATTTGTTTTTGTAATTAGAGCTCAGCAGTGATCTCTGTTTATTTCACTGATACTCAGCTCGGTATAAACAGAACTCAATTTTGACAACTGTTTAGCTCACGGCACAGTTTTAAAGTATTAAAGGATAATGGAAGACTTATTAGATTAGCTTTTGCCATGATCTTTTAGTGTCCCAGATAATTGTTATTTGTGATACAGCTGAATGGTTTAGGCCTGTATTATTATTATGCATGCATTTCTGTGTAATACTTTATGTACTGTTGATGGGCAGTAAAATATGCATTAGAAAGTATACATTTAGTCAGATAGCACAGATATTAGTGGTATTTTCAAGTAGCTCAAATTGTTCTTTTTTTGAATTTTATGCAATTTCCATCATACCAGTTCCTAGTTCCTGACATTTCTTTTTAAAACAAATCAGTTCAATCATCTTCATCATCATTATTATTACTCTTAATCATTCTTAGTAACACTTGTGTAACTTCTGACACACTCCTTTGATCCAGTCATTACATTACAGTTCTCCCCCAGTGTTTGACCTTTAACATTCCCTCTGTTTCATGTTTTGGTGTTCTTGCATATTTTTTCTTGCACCACCATCTTTTCTATCTTTCTTATTTAGTATTTTAGATCATTCCTGCTAGTCACATACTGGTTTTCACCTTGATATTTGATTTTTCCTCTTATTACATCTTAATTATGGTGTGTTGCTTCTATCTCTGATCTTATAATTAGTTTTTTACCTTTTGATCACCTTTTTTTCCGATTTTGCATAAGGCACATCTTTTTTATCTCTTTGCTGATTTTCCCTACAGAGTTTTTCTTATTCTTTTTTTCTGACTAACCTTATTCTATTAGTTTGACTCTCTCTAATCAGAAATATTGCTTCTAATTTTTTTTTTTTTCAAATTTCTAGTAAGAATTTAATACACTGTTGTTTGGTTTGGTTTTGTGGGTTTTCGGGGGGGTTTTTACAGCTACGTAATTTTCTTTCTTTAGAAGTTTGAAGTTTGCAATTTCTTAGCACTTCCCTCTAAAATTGGGCAATACAATTGAAGGTGATTACATAATTATCCTGGACATCCAGCCTAAAATAATGGAATGCATGAGGAAGAAAAAAAATATTGTATGGACTTTTCACATTTAAGTAATTACAGTTTCTCTTAAGGTGCATCAGGAAAGTAAGTCCATGGCAGTGACTAAGTGGATCCATTTAACAAAACATGAGTACTAGTCCATGGATGAAATACAGTTGTATTTTTATCTCAGTCTCCAAATGAACATTGGTGGCTCATGTTATGAAAGCACAAAGATTGCTTAGGGCAAAGAGAGCTCTGTCAAGGTTAATGGGTCTAAATCCTTCCTGCTCTAAACATTTTCTAATGTGGGGTTTGGTTTGGTTTCTTTTCAGATTATTTTTCAAATTTGCTTTTCAAAACAAAAGTCCAACAGGAAAAAATAGTAATAATATTTGCACTCTGTGATCCACCTCACTGTTTGTCTTTGATATATTAATCTTTATGCTACATTCATTCCAGTGTGCTACCATCAAGCAGTATGGTTTGTTGCTGGTTTTGTTCATGTTAGTTCTTTCTTGCTTATGATTAGCATTCTTGTTTGTTCAAGCAAAATGTAGTAACTTAAAAGCATCCAGGCCTTTCAGCCATATTTTCAATTTGGAAGTGGAAGACATGTATCCCTTTTGGAAGAAATCAAGCTTATCAAATGGGCATAGCATAAAGGGGGAGATTGCTATCTTCACTGTGTGGTAGGAAAAAAAAGGATTATAAATATATATGCATTCTCTGCATATATGCTGCTAATTTATCATGAAATGTGCAGGTAGGTATCTGAAAGTCAACCTTTTCTTATATTGTTTTTATTATGTATTAGATACTCCTATTCCTTCTGTTGATACTCATCACAGCAGTATCTGAGTACCTCCCAGTGGTGCATTAAACTCTTGACTTAAGATCTCTTATTTTCTCTCCAGAAGGAAAAAAAAAAGGCTGAGTGCCTCAATTCTAAATTAATGCATTTTCGATAGCCTATAGAATCACAGAATGGTTTGGGTTGGAAGGGAACTTTAAGATCATCTTGTTCCAATCCCCCTGCAATGAGCAGGCACCCTCCACTAAATCAGGTTGCCCAAAGCTCCATCCAATTTGGCCTTGAACATTGCTGGGGAGGGGGCAGCCACAACTTCACTGGGTACTACTGCTGTCACCTGTCACCTTTTCTTAGCTGTGCTGGTTAAACTGGGATCAGGTTGGGCTGCATTACTCAGCTCCAGAATCTCTCCTGGTGTAGTAGGTCTTTCCTCTTCAGTCTACAGAGCAGTGAAGCAGTTCCTGAAGGGCACTTCAGGCCTCAGGGAAATTCTCTTCCTCCTGTCACAAGCTGTCACAAGCTTCCATTCTTCTGCATTATTGGCTCGCACCCCTCTTCATCTGCCAGTGGGGGAGTTTTGACTGTTTTGCTGTGAGCTGTGGGTTTATGGCAGACTGTGCTTGGAAGAGGCTATCTAACTGCCATGTGAACTGCCACATCATACCCAGGCTGATATGCCACGTCCTGTTTACCTGCTCTGGTCATAGTGTTCCAGGTGGCTTGTGCTGCCTGGGCAGCCTTAAGTAGGTATGGGGTGGCCACCATGGCTTTGTCACTACCCATATCAGTCTCTCCCACAAAAGCTGCCAGTTTCTGGTGGGACATTCCACTCCGTGTGGATTTTCCTGCCTCTGGAAAATCCCTTGTGTGCCATGGTCTGCCACTCTGCTGTGGGTCAAGCTAGGTCCAGAGTGGGTTCCATCAGTGACTATGTCCAAAACGACTCCAATTCTAGTTAAAATTTGAAATTCTGCCTGAACTATGAAATGTCATGTTGAGATATATGACATTTCACCTGAGAAATGAAGACATGAGTAAGGGCAGATCACTACCTGGTTGGTGGAGACAGTTTTGTAGCCAAGCAAAAATATTATTTCAGGTTGTCTTTTGTGACAACTTCATACTCACAAAGAACACAAAAGTCAAGACACATGATTTATATAATCTTAGAATCATAGAGTGGTTTGAGTTGGAAGGGACCTTTAAAGATCACATAGTCTAACCCCTACACCATGGGCAGGTACTCAACACCCTTATGGTAAATAAAAAAACCAAAAAAACCCACCTTCTTTATATCTAATCTAAGTGTACCTTAGGTTTAAAACAATTATCCCTTGTTCTGTCATTACAGGTGATGGTAAAAAGTCTCACTGTGTCTTATAGGCACTCTGTATATAAATAGGCTACAATAAGGTATCTCTGGAGCCTTTTCTTCTGCAGGCCTAACACTCCCAACTCTCTCAACCTTTCTTCCTAGAAAAAATTTTCTAGCTCTCTCACCATTTTTGTAACACTCCTGTAGACCCTCTCTAACAGCTCCATGTCTGTCATGTGCTGAGGACCCCAGAGCTGGACACAGCATTCCAGATAGGGTCTCATCAGAGCATAGCAAACGTGGAGAAGCACCTCCATTGACCTGCTCACCATGGTTCTTTTTGTGTAACCCAGAATACACTTGTCTTTCTGGGCTACAAGTGCACATTACTGGCTTACAAAAAATTTGTCATCCACCAGCATCCCCAAGTCTTCCTCTTCAGGGTTGCTCTCAATACATTAACCAGCTAGTCTGCATTGAAATTGAGGGTTGCCCAAGCCATGTGAAGGACTTTGTACTTAACCTTGTGGAATTTGATGTTAATGACTCTTCTCTCTCATTTTTCATAGCCAAATGAGAGAGTTTACTCCAAAGGTATTTTAGTCTCTACATGAAGAATGTAACCAGAATTTCTCTCTGAAACAGCCTCTCTTTTTCCAGTGGGTAGGTAGGGAGCATAAAAAGGGTAACTTCTTAATATAGCCTTCCCAGAACACAAATTATTTTATGCTTTATAGTGGTACAATTTAAGCCCTAAAAGACTAGGAGTCCTGGTGGACAACAAGTTAGCCATGAGCCAGGAATGTGTGCTCGTGGATAAGAAAGCCAATGGCATCCTGGAGTGTATCAAGAAAAGTGTGGCCAGCAGGTCAAGGGAGGTTATCCTCCCCCTGTACTCTGTACTGGTGACACCTCATCTGGAATATTGTGTGCAGTTCAGGGCTCCCTGGTTCAAGAAGGACAGGGATCTACTGGAGAGGGTACAAAAAAGGGTTATGAAGATGGTTAGAGGTCTGAAGCTCCTCTCCTATGAAGACAGGCTGAAAAAGTTGGAGTTGTTTCAGCTGGAGAAGAGAAAGCTCCAGGGAGAACTTATAGCGGCCTTCCAGTACCTGAAGGGGCCTAGAAGAAAGCTGGAAAGGGACTTTTTCTGTAGAAGGGCATCTAGTGATAGGAGAAAGTGGAATGGTTTTAAATTGGAAGGGGGTAGATTTAGATTGGATATTAGAAAGAAATTCTGAGGGTGGTGAAGCACTGGAATAGGCTGCTCAGGGAAGTGGTGGATGCCCCCTCCCTGGAGGTATTGGATGAGGCGTTGAGAAGCCTGGCCTAGTGAGAAGTGTCCCTGCCCATGGGAGGGGGGTTGGAATTTGATGATCTTTAAGGTCCCTTCCAACCCTAACCATTCTATTATTCTATGATCCTGCCCTGGCAGGGAGGCTGGACTAGATGATCTCCAAAGGTCCAACCCCTATTATTCTGTCACTCTGTGATTCTATGATTCAGTATAGTTATGAGAGCTTCACAATACCCCTGTGAGTCTTTTAGAACCATTTGTTCTGCTGAACTAGTAAATATTCTTTCATGAGCTGATCTTATCTGTGTATCTCCCTGGTGAAGGTAGCATCATTTTCCTGGGATAAAAAGAGGTAAAGTTTTCTGCTACATGTAACCTGTCAGCTTTTCAGTCTATATCATATGATATATATTACCATATATATATATATATATATAATCATGATATATTGATGGGAGATGAAAATACGCTGATAATTATGCTGTTCGCCACAAGTGCAGATCTTAGTGGTGGAGAGTAGGTTCTATTATTGCTGATTTCTGACAAAAAGGTATAGCACGTTCTCCCAAGATCAAACAAGCAAGACAGATCTCATGGATGACAGTATTAAATAATGCAGAGATGCAGGAGTATAAGAATAATTAATTTTATCTTTCTGTTCAGATCAACCACTAGTGTACTACCAAGTCTATGCTGTGACCCAAGTCAAGACTGAATTTCCAAGAATATGAAACTTGCTTTGATTTGTTTGTTAATTAACATCTTCCTGAGCTTGTTCAGGATTTAGACGATTAGAGAGCGAATGCCAGTGTGTTATAGTTGTTGAATCTCTTAGCATTTATTTGAATATTGGTCTTGCAAAGAAAGAAAGATGACTTGACTCTTTGTTCTAGTTAAGATTAGTACCAATCACCTTCCAGTTGTTATTGATTGTTTTCCTAAGTTGCAAAGGGCATAATTTGGGGGGTATTTTATTGTCATTTTCTTAGGTTGGAAGGGACCCCGAGGATCATAGAGTTCCAACCCCCCTGCCACAGGCAGGGCCACCAACCTCCAGGCCTGGATCTACAGAAGGTTGCCCAGGGCCCCATCCAACCAGGCCTTGAACACTTCCAGATGGTCTTTATTCTCAATGAATAGCTATATTGAATTTTGGGCCTTTGGTAGACTCATAGCTTGCACTTATTGTTGAAGTATATCCAACATTCTAGGAAGCTTTCTGAGTATGAACTATGTCTTTAGCAAAAATTCTTTATGGTTATTTAGATCACTGACTACAATTCCAATATGTATGGTAGGCATTGGATTGGTTGTGGATTTCATTATTTTGGTGACTTGATGTGAGATATAACAGGCTTGGTAAATGCTCATGGAAATAAATCAAAAGTATTTCTTAGGCCCCCCAAAATGGATGGAATCTCTGGAGCTGAGGAAAAGTAAGAGGTTATCTGAAGTCTGACTATCAGTGGCTGAGGCTCAGATCTAAAGCTTTGCTATGTAGCCAACCACATGCTTATTTCTGAAGTGGACTATGGAATTCCTTAGACAGCTATAGAGTTTTGTTGTTTGTTGCTTTTTGGTGGTTTGGGTTTTTTTTAAAATCAATCGTGTTTTTGTTTTGTGTTGGTTATTTTTGGGTTTTTTTCTGGGAGTTGAGAAGTATTTGATCATTACTATAATAGTTACAGCCAATCCAAGGCATTTACACCTTAGTGTCTTCTATCTTGAAACAGAAGGTCATAGGTCAATGCAAGACAATCTAATGAAATGGTTAATGGAAGAAGGCAAGGGTAATGCTGAACTGATGATATTTATGCCAAAATGCCCCAAACCCATGAATATTCTATTCCATTATAAACAAGGTGACAGTGAGTTCCATTTTCAATTCCTTAATAAATGTTCTATAAAAAAGGCACTGTTATTTTGAAGTTTGTTCTGTGTATAAATATATATAGTTTATAATATTAACATCAGAGATGAAGAGTTGCACAGAACTGCATTTTAAAAGATTACATATTCAAGCAGCAGATACCAGGTAAATCTTATTTCCTGAGAACTTTGACAAAGTCAGAAAACTCTAAGGTGGTGAAATCTGGAGATAAGGATACAAATCAGATCACATGATGAAGAAGACAATTATCACAGTATGTAGAACATCACAAATATTGAAAACAGAAAATAATTAAATGAAATATCAAAATATATAGTCAAAAAGAAAAAAAAGTTTAAAATAATTCACCATGTGAAATATCAGTCTGTTGGTGTACACCATGTGAGTATCCAAGAAAAAAAAGACGGAAATCTTTCTTTTAGAGGCCTCTAGTGAACTACAAGCTTAGTATAGAGCAGCTGGCAGATGGACAAAGAAACCAAAAAGTATTAATGTGTCTAATTGAGTCTTTTCAACTTTGTAAATAACAAATATTTAACCCAGAAAAAGAATCCCTCAGCAAGGACATGAGGACATTATTTTCTTCTGAGAATTATCATGTCTTGGTTGAACCTTAAAGTGAGGTTGTATATATGTAGTAATCATATCTTTACTGCTACACCTGAAACATTATTGAACAGCAAGTACAAAAATCTTTTATTGGTGAACAAAATTAAAAACTCTTTAATTTAATTTCTAGAGAGGACTTTTTTCTTCTAACAAGATATAACTGTCCTTTGCTCTTACACTCTAAGCACTGGTTTTTTATAAATTATTTTCCCAGAATTACCCTAACATACATGACTGTCAGCAGTATTCTGTGTTGTTCCTCCAAATGTCTTGACGTTATGTCCTTGTAATGTCTTGAAGTCAGGATTCTGGTGATGTTAGTATTTTTGAGATGATGTAACTGCATCTTTTTCAGATCAGCATAGTGAGCAGTAAGCCCAATATCACAAAACTGCAAATTAAATCATTGTAGTAACTCACTGTAGTACCCTATTTAGTAGAATTCTTATCAGTAAATGCTGAAACTGTAGAAAGTTTTATAATGCTTGGAAGAGGTTATGTGAATCTAACCAACGGTGATGTAATTTGCAGTGCAACAACATGGTATTGCATTATTTTGTTTTATTCATACGAACTATGATGGTGTGAGGAAAAAACTACCATAAACCATAGGACCATTATATCAATCTCTTATGAAAAAGCTTTTTGCATCAGAATCATAGAATCATAGAATCATGGGATGGTATGAGTTGGAAGGGACCCCAAGGATCATAGAGCTCCAACCCCCCTGCCACAGGCAGGGCCACCAACCTCAGGCCTGGATCTACACTAGGTTGCCCAGGGCCCTATCCAACCTGGCCTTGAACACTTCCAGGGACGGGGCATCCACTACCTCTCTGGGCAGCCTGTTCCAGCACCTCACCACTCTCTCTGTAAAAAACTTCCCCCTAATATCTAATCTAAACCTTCCTTCCTTCAGTTTTAATCCATTCCCCCTTGTCCTGTCATTGTCTATCCTTTTAAAAAGTTGAATCCCCTCCTGCTTATAAGCTCCCTTCAGGTACTGGAAGGCTGCAATGAGGTCCCCCCACAGCCTTCTCTTCTTTAGGCTGAACAAGCCCAGCTCCCTCAGCCTCTCTTTGTAGGGCAGGTGCTCCAGCCCTCTAATCATCTTCGTGGCCTCCTCTGAAGCCTCTCCAACAGTTCCACATCCTTCTTGTATTGGGGGCCCCAGATCTGGACACAGTACTCCAGATGGGGCCTCACAAGGGCAGAGTAAAGAGGGACAATCACCTCCCTGTCCCTGCTGGCCACCCCTCTTCTAATGGAGCCCAGGATACCATTAGCCTTGTGAGCTGCAAGAGCACACTGCTGGCTCATGTTAAGTTTCTCATCCACCAGAATCCCCAAGTCCTTCTCAGCAGGGCTACTCTCAAGAAGCTCTTTTCCCAGTCTGTATCTATGTCTGGGATTCTTCCAGCCCAAGTTCAACACCTTAACTTTGCAGTGTTGAACCTCATTATGTTCACCCGGGCCCATCTCTCCAGCCTGTCAAGATCCCTCTGGATGGCTTCCTTTCCTTCTGTTGTATCAAGCACACCACTCAGCTTGGTGTCATCCGCAAACTTGCTGAGGGTGCACTCAATTCCATAATTTTGAAGTTTGAAGCATTATTTTGAAGTTGCTGATATATTCTGCTGTGGTTTGTTGTTTTTGTTTTTTTTTTTGCTTGGTTGTTTTTTTTCCTGTTTTCTTTATTTTTATTCTATACCTCCTTCCCCTCCCCCCCCCCCCAGTTATATAATAACCTTCACTTTAAATCGCAGCCTGACTGACTAGTTTAATTCCAAGAATCCAAATTTTTTAAGGACGTATGAGTGCACAGTAAGTACCAACACACTACATGTCAGGTAGTTCTAAGCAGACTTCGATGGTAATTTCAGGGTATAGCAGATGCAGGGTATTTTTCAGTTTCTTCTCACATTCTTCAGCATTTCCTGCCTGCTTCCAGGCTGCCTCTTCTGCTTTGATTCCTTTGCTGGGAGCAGGTGAGGATGGTGCAGAACAAAAAGAGTTTTCTGCAACTTCAATAATTTAAAAGTGAAACTATAAAGATAGTCTTTTCCAGCCTATGCTGAAGAACTTCATGGTTTTGTTTTTTTTTTTTTTTTTAAATTAAAATTTTGCATTACAAAAGAATTTTTCTGTTATGTATGCAAATATTTATGGCTAATTTGACTGGGCACATTACAAAAGCAATCCATGGAATCTTTCATTATTAAAGCAGCTCCTAGCATTAGATACTGTATTAAAAAAAATAAAAATCAAATGCTTTTTCTTACCTTATCGCTAGATGAGATTTGAAATTGGAGTTTGATTTTGGTTATTTGGGTGGTTTGGGGTTTTTGGGGTGTTTTTTTAGTTTTGTTTGGTTTTGTTTTGTTTCATTTCGGTTTTGTTTTTGTTTTTAATTTGAAAATTATTTTTAACTTATTGCCTGGGAGGGAAAACAGACATCTTTCAGAAGAACAAAGGAAAATGAAATAATCTCATAATATGTTACACGTAATTTTGCCCAAACTATTTAAGAAACATTCTTTTATTAATCTCTGTCAAAACTACTTTACTATTGCAATGGCATAATTTCACTTTAAACCCTGCAAGTTAGAAGCTGCAATCTTGTGACTCTCCTAAAGAACAACTTTTTTCATAGATAAACTAGGAATTTACATGTGTATTCTGTGCTAATTTTAAAATATACATCACCTCTTGTGATGTTAAGCAGTTAATGGTTTTCCTCCAGCAGGAGCCATCAGATTACATGGTGTCTTATTAATAAAGGGTAGTACCTCATCCAAGTATAACATAAAAAATATGTGATGAAACTCCACATAAATGAAAAAATACCGTGTAGCAGGCAGGTTGGAAAAATATTTATTTTGCACGTATCTGCCAGAAAAGATGAAAAATATACAATAGTTGCCTTCAATACAAAGCAAATAAAAATTAAGCAGTGACAATATGAAAAAAACCCCAAACAACAGGTTATTCACTCCTCAGAATGTAAACATAAGGAGTGACACATTAATAAACTCAATGGGAAAAGGTTCACCTTTATCAGGCCCGTTTAGATTAATCTTTTGTAAAACAATTCAACATTCATGGAATCATTCCATCTAAGGTGTATGAGTTCTTGAAGCTAGAATCCTCTAAATACTATAGGGTGTACATCCAATTGCACTTGTTCTTTCTTTTTTTACATGTATCACATAAAATCAAATCCAGTCTCTTTCTGCATAGTGTTGCCTTTTGTAATTTTTTTTCTTTGCCTCAGAACTTTTTCTGCAGTTAACCCTGATGGCTTTAAGCAATTTTCCAGATGAATTAAGATTCTTTCTTTATCTTAATCAGTGATCTCTTTGGGAATTCAAGGGAAAACAGCATCTTGTACCTGTTTCTGCATGGAGGAACTCTTCTATTTTAGTGGACCTTTTGAACATCTGTCAGTATAATATTTTTCCACCCCTTTTAGGCTGAATGTCAAGTGCTAATTACTGGAATTAAGTATTGCAAAATAAGGAGTATTTATCATGGAGTCATGATAACTTTTGAGATGTGTAGTTAGTTTATGTCAAATACAGAAAAGCAAAGTAAACTTATTTTGGAGAAAAGAAAACATATGCTATACATATACTGAAAGGCCTTTACACTGAATGTATTTAAAAGATCTGAAAGTCTTTCTGGAGTGGATGTGGTGAGAGAATATCTACATATCTCAACCAAATTCCTTCTGTTTTAACTGGATGAGTTGAATATCACTCCCTTTAAACATACTACCTATCACAATAAGAGCATTTTTCAGACATATTTTCAGGTCATTCCATATGTTGTGAGAGCATACTTCAAGAACAGGAAAGAAACGTATACAAATTAAATGAGAAGCCAAAGGGAAAAAAAGAAAAAGAAGGAAACATCTTCAGGGCATCGATGTGAAAAAATGTTTAAGCTGCCTGTTATTAACTGCTCAACCTGTTTTATGCTGGATTTCTGCATAATTATGTTACGGGGTGGGGTGGGGGGGGAAGAACAGATGTTGAATAAAGATTGAAAATAAGAAAATGAGACTGTTTAAAAAAAAGAAAAAGTAGTTGTGGTTGCTCTCAGCTAGACATATTTTGGCAAGACTTTTAGACAGCAATCTATTTCTCAAATTCATTGCCCATTTCTGCAAGATTAATGTAAAACAAAATGTTTCTTTTAAAGTCTGATCAGTTGAACAATTATACAGCTCCAATAATCCCCAAGTCAGTCTTTCAGAAAGCAGCCGAATGTTTCCTCAAGCAGTTTCATAAATTAGATTAAATGAATATGATATCAGGTCAGAAACACTATAAGCTCTTTCCATGGCAAGCTGTTGATAGCTTACATAATTAGCTGGGTTTTTTTCATGCCTTGCAAATATCCAAATAATCCATAGAAGATACATTTTTCACAATCTTTATGGAATAAATGTCACTAAACTGGTGTGTTTTTCTGTCCCCTTTTCTCACACTTTGCTTTAAAGCAAACTGAGCTGTAATTTTTAAAAAATGTCTCCTTTTTTGTTTGTGGGTATTTTTTGTCCACTTAGTTGATATTTTCTGGCACTGGGTTTGATAAGATTATGGAATTGCGTTCAGGATAGAGCTGTCTAAAAAGGTGAGCTGAAACTACATGCAGAGTTACTACTCTAACCTGTGTGCATCAACAGTAAGCTGTACATTCTCTTTTACCCTGAGTAGAATATTTACCTCAATGGGAGTTATTCCTGAATAAGCTCTACAATGGCCCTTAACTGAAAGAATTGTGTGCTATGATGCAACTGCTGCTGCACTTTTTCAGAGGTTGAGGTAAAATCAGAGATCATTTGGGACAGGGATTCAGAAGTGAAATGAATCCTTTCCCCAAAATTTTCATTTTCTTCTTGTTAACTGAAAATATTTTATTTTTCAAGCATTCCCGACTTTGCTTTCCTTTGCTATCCTCACCCTACATACCATCACAAGTAGACTTCAGTCTGTTGAACTGCTTCTTTCAGGTGAGCAATACTTCATCTGCTAGCTGTCTTCTCTTGTGATCCAAAATTTACATGTGAGATTATAAAGCTGTGTCGGGTTTGGTTTGTTTTTTTTTTTTTTTAAGTTACATCTTAAAAAGTCACAGCTCAGAACTGAATAGACTGTGTTATTTCTTGAACAGCTTACGACTAATCTGACGAAGAAACCACCTATTCATATGCCTTTTATATTCAAAAGATTTGAACTGAAATTTCCTCTAAAAAATCATTCAAAATATTATCACAGAATTCTATTTTCTTTTGTCCTAACAGAGCTCCTAAAAGAAAGTATGCTATTTGGAAGTAGATGTGGAAAAAATGGCCACGTGAACTTGTAGTACTTGGGGTGTGTGGAGCATGTATTCACATTTTCTTATTACTGATCCTTACTGTAATTGCAAGTGACTAGGTGTAGCTTAGTGTTACAGTATGTTTAATACTGCAACTGCACTATTACCACCAATCTCTGTGGGAAAGTACGGTTCATGGGTACCAGGAGGTTGATGGATCTGTCTGTGGAATCAAAACAAATCTTTCTTATGATTCATTTTTTGCCACAGATAAGCCATAAAACGAAGACAGCAGATTGATGGAGGTTTAGGGGTTTTGCTCTTGTTTTAAACAGTAGATGTAGAACAGGTTCTTCTATTTTATAGCCTGGAGCTGAACTGTCAACATAAAAGATGTACGGACTTAATACCTAAGAGCTGGGCAGAAGAATTTCTTCTCATTTTTTTAAAGCAGATTAAACACCACACAATATAGCTCATTACTGCCTAGCAAAAATTTATTGAAAAGGAAGTTTTTGCTAAAGCATGAAATACTTATTATTATCTGCTTTACAGCAAGACACATATTTCAGCTGAGGATAAAAAAGTTTTTCATTTACAGTCTGCCTGTCCATATTGTGAGAATTTCTGTATCTTGAAAACATTATTTTTGCTTTTTGTCTGTGTAAGTGCATATGACTGACTCCCTGTCTCACTTGGTATCATGTAACTGCAGTCAGCATACAATTATGGGTTTATTAAATTTGTACTTCATGAGAAAAACCCAGAACTAATCATAATATGTAAAGGAAAGTAACAAAAGTTATAACCACACAGTTGTTTTTTATAACTTTGGAGAATAATTCTGTGGCTTTATTTCTGGATAGTTGTATTCAATGAAAACATAAAATTGTAGACACTTCAGAAAAAACCTATGTCAGTCTTAAAAGATAGTTGTATTACATAGTGTGAAGGAGGAACAGAGGGAGAGAAATGCAAACGGACAATCAGAAAACCAAGATGATACACAGAACACTGAAGAATAAAATATATTAAAAAACTTGTCAATATATTGCTTTTCACACATTTAGCAATAGTTTATATTTCATGAAAGCACACATGTCTTTCAGAAGGTATTTCTCCTGTTCATTATCATACATTTCTAGAAGGAGACCCTCTCTATGTCCTATAGGAAAATAAGTCCATTTATCTTTATTTCAGCTCTCGTCCTTTTAGGTAAAACTCTAGAGATTAGGAAAAACTTGAGTTAGGGTTTAGCTAGAGTCCAGTTTTTGATATCTGTTAAAATTCATAACATTTATTTTTCCCACAAAGCAAAAATTCTTAATTTTAAATTATGAAAATGGTTGCAGTTATAAGGTTACTTTTGGCTATATATTCAGAAAAGAAACAATACCAGTAAAACAATCTTCAAGTAAAAACATACGGAAATGCACTCTGGTTTAGAGCTCACTAGAGATAAAACATTTGTGTATTACATAACACTTTTTTCATGTTTTCCTTAGTATCAGTTTAAAGGGAAAAAAACCCCCAACAAACCAACCAAAAAACACAAACCTGAAACAAAACCAACAAACCACCACCATCAAAACCCAAAAGAAAACCCCAAAACAAAGCCACATCTAACACAGTACAGTACTCTCAGGCTGCTCAGATAGGTTTTGGAGTCTCCAACTCTGGAGATATTCAAAACCCACTGCTGTCCTGTGTAGCTGGTTCTAGGTGATTCTACTCTGGCAGGCGGGTTGGGCTATCATTCCATGATTCCACTACCTTAACAGCCACTGAAATAATCTAAGATTTAGACTTGAAGGGATGTGTGACTTAGTGACAAAAATAAACTGTTTTAAAAGGTAGATGGGAAGGTTTCATAATGACTGATTTTATTTTTATTTTGGTTTGGTTTTAAGATGATTTTGCCTTTAAGCAAAGCAGGTATATACCAGACATTCCTTGCATGCTCGCCAAGATGTATGAGGTGCATACCTGTAAACTTTTTTTGTGCTTTAAATTTTTCAGAATGACTTATTGATAAATATTCCCTTTTTTTTCCCTCTCTTTTATTTTTTTTCCCTCCCCACTGGTGTAGGTCATTATGTGCTTAAACTTGTTAGGTTTAAAGTTTATAGTCATAAATTTCCCTTCTGTGAACTGATCTTGGATGTTACTTAAAACTGTCTTCAAATAAGTGATATTTATTGAGGGCTGAAGGTTTATAATATAGTACACACTGGAGATTTGTAAGTCTAAACTTGCAATTATGATTTAGAGAAAGAGTTTGTAGCAGAATTATTGCCTCAGCTTTTGCTTTGTTTTCCATATATCTTTATGTTTTGATATGCTAGGAATATGTTGGCTTCCTATAGTTAATTTTGTCCTGTAATCTCTTGAAGCGTCTCCTTTCTTGTTCTCTGTTGAAAGTGTAAGAAGCTAATCTACATGATTTTTAAAGTAGCACTAGGAAATTTTTGTCCTTATAGAAAGGGTAGGAACATAAGAAAGTTAACTTAAATTAGTTCTTTCCTGACTGGTGTAGGATGATATGGTTTTCATTAATCATTTTTGAGTGTGTTGTTGTGTGATGTAACACAGCTGGGCACAACAAGCTGGAACGTGTCTTCCAAGAAATTTCAAAACAGCTTTCTTGAAAACCACTGTGAAAGAAATAGCACATTTTTGTAGCAAGTCTGATTAATCAAAATAGTCGTTTCCTAACACAGAAACAAAAAGAATCCAATTAGATGTCAGTTCTGCAGCTCTGCTCATAATCACTGCCAAGATTCTGTGCAAAGAGTCTTGTTATAGAAGACTAATAATACTGTATTTAGGGTATGGAAACAAGTATTTTCAAATATTTCTGCCTAAAGATGGTAACCAACATCTATATTTAGATATTTGGATTGAGATTGCGCTTTACATTCATACAGCTAATTAGCAATGGGATTCAGATAAACTAAATATCTACATTAGGGTGTGCTTTGTGTCTCCTAGGTAGGTCCCCATGTACTGTAATGGTCAGACACCTATCTGGTACATGAACTCCTTCCTTGGAGGCACACAAGTGTCAGAACCTGGGGCGTAAACGTGTGTACCGTCTGTGCAAATGGCACGAAATAGTACTGCATGAAGGGTGGAAGAGTCTGAGTTCAGTGTCAGAATCAATCTGGACACATTAATGAATCTTTTCAATCACGCTAATCTGCTTCTTAATAAGTCATTTAAACATATTTTACATTGATGTACCCAAAAAAGTGATATTTTAAAAAACTAGCAAATATGAAGTTTATGGAGGCATTCATGATCTCCTAGGTGCCTTCCAAATATTCAAGAAAAAAAAGAACAACCACAACCAACCAACCAACCAACCACAAAAAAAATCCAACAAAAAAACCAAGCAAACAAACCCAAAAGTATGTAGTGAGATCAGTCTTCCAACAAACAATTATGGAAAAAAGAATAGTTTTCAGGGTATTTTTTTAGACATAGCTCCATGAAATTTCAATTTGTGTCTGCCTGTTTACCTGATTACCTGTAACTTCTGAACTGCCATCTATCCAGGACATGGGCTCAAAAGTAAGTTTATACAAATTTTGTGGATGTAGACAGCTGTAATAGGCTACCTAAGTGCCCAATATAAGTGGAAAACTGATGCCACAGATTATTAGACACTAAAGACTCTTGATTGAAGAAAGTCAGTGCCTCAGTTACTGAGAAACTTTCAAGCAGACTATGCCTTCCAAGACATATTAGCTAACAACAATGCAAAAAATTGCAGAAAATAAGCTTTAAGTAGTTCCATTGCTCATGAAACTTTGTGTTATTTGTTAGCATGTTATCTTTGTAGACAATGCAAAAAAAAAAAAAAAGCAAGTCTAGGGAACAGAATTAAGCATATGGAGACTAACAGCCCTGTGGGAAAGCTCAGTGAGGACAAAACTATCATGACCAGGAATATTAGTGGAACAAAGATGACAGAAAGCCAGTGAAAGTCTAAAACTATTCAAAGTTTTGAAAAAGTTTAAATTTTCTTCAATGACAGACAGATGGAATTGTCAGTGAAATGACACTCCAAAAATCAGGGACAAGCAATCTGACTTCGAGGCTCTTGAGAGACTGGGAAGACATTTCATTTGCAAAGACATTTAATGCAGGGGGGAGTTGACTTTTTCCTTCCTATCTCATATTCTTTAAGCAGAATAAATTAAAGACAACTGATAGCTCCTCAGCTTCTCGTGATCTGCTCCCAGGTTCACTTCACTGAGCAATTCATTCTGCATACCTCTGGGAGGTCTCCATAAGGGAAAGGGAAAAATGTTTAGAGAATGCTAAAGATTTTGCTGTTTGTTTGAGAGAAGTAGGCGATTCTTGATATAATTATTAATTGCAGTTATCACCAGCTGTATTTATGGGACAAGATATATTTCTAAGATAGAATAAGATTACAATATATGTCCTTTCTAACACCTTATAGAACTTTGTTAAATTATCCTCTATTTGTGATTCTTTACTTGCTTCTACTCAAGTACCTCTAAAGGTGCTTGTTAAGATAAAGTATTTTAACAGATGTCCTTGTGCTCTGGGATGAATGCAGTATGGATATAGAACTGTCTTCCCACTACTCACAAGCACCTCTTTTTTGCCTCTTCATGCAGTGAACACCTTCAGCTTATTGTCACTGAACTTGATTGGTGCATAGGAGGTTTGAAGGGTCAAAGCAAGTCTTATATCTTTCATGCAAGTCTTGTGAGCTTTAGTCTCAAATTTCCAATTGTAGCATGGCTTTTTGTACTTCCATAATTAATTTAATGATTATTAATATTTTTACTTTCTTAATTACTTTTATTATTTTTATATACATATGTCATATAATAACAAATATATGAAAATATGTGTACAGTAGACAGCTTTGTCTCTTTAGTATATATTCAACAATATCCTTGTGAGCATTTATGTTTATGTATGTATATGAAGGTGATCTCTGACAAAGTCTCAGTGGGATACAGTAAATTGCCTTTGTCCCATAACATTACCTGATTCACCTGCCCCCAACCCACCAGTCTTTCTTGAAAAAATCTCGTCTACAATTCCAGACCTATATGAACATTGAAGAGACACAATTAAAAAATATAATTATCTTGCAAAATTTTGTGCAAAGTTGAATTTTCACAGATTAAATTAAAGTCTGCTGCGATAGCAGCTTTTCTGTGTAAGCAGCTGTCACTATTAGACACCTCAGTTCAGGAAGGTGATGCATTTGTATGTGATTTTAACCATGTGTGATCCCACTGAAAATGAGGGAAATTATTTATTTTTCCTAAAAAGCTATAAAAAATGAAAAATTAAAATATATAATGTAAACAGTTGAAAAACAAATTTTATGCAACTCACTTAAGTGAGCACCCAGCACACCCGAAGACACTGAAAGAGAACTCACACAACAATTAAGATATTTTAAAATATTTTTGTCCTTTTCCTGTCCCAACCATTTGACATTGCCCATAATTTTGGTGGGGAGAAAGAGACTTTGACAGGTAAAAGGAATCTCAAATTCTGGTGTGTTTTAGCACCCAGGTTACTACATTTTAAGATAATCACATGGCACGAGTTAAAGATTTTATATTACAGCTCTACTCTCAGAGGACTTTACATTCCCCATTGCAGCCTTTGATAATTCAATTAGTCTCTCAAAAAGTTGGGAGTAGCTGATAAATTCACTTTAATGTTAAATCAAGTACCCCAGCAGATTTCTCTTAATATGATCGCTTCCCAGGGAGCTTAGCTCTAGAGGTGATACCTCCCAAATGCAACTTTTGCAAGGAGTATATCGGTCTTCAGAACAGATTAAAAGAACTGTCTGTACCAACATAGTTTCTCACCATTAATAAAGTTACTTCAGATCATGACAGTGATCACATTCATGCAGATGGCTGTCCATCTAGTTTAATTTAATTTAATTGGCAGCCTTAGGTCTCTCCATGGAACAGATTCCATGAACATGATGAATGATCCCAGGAACAGAGAACATCATTAAACAAGCTGAATTTAACCCTTCCCTTTAAACATTTTCTTTTGGGATTCCCAAATCCTATTGGCAGACAAAGATTGCTGAATAATAAGTTGGAGGGGATTAACTAGATCTGCATTGACTATGTCTTTGGAGAATGCTAACAATAATGCCAGTTCTGTCTGTCTACCTCTAGGAAATGAATAAAGAATATGTTAGAGGCAAAAGATGAACAACAGGATTTAGTGTGCGTGTCCCTGCAGATAGCAAAGCAGAGAGAGAAAAAAATTCTAACAAGAAAATGCTGCTTATTAGTTAGAAACAGTTGGCCTTAATAGGCAGTTTGTCATTGACCTTCTGTACAGAATTGCAGTTTTGCTAGAAGGAAGACTTGAATTTTAAATATATTCACCCATGTCATCAAAGATGCATGTTGTCATAATAGTTAGAGCAAGCTAACTGTGACACTGAAACCTTATAGAATATAATGCATTTTCCTCTCCAAAGGTAGAAAAGAAAATGTCTCAGAAATATACATACCCCTCACTGTGTTAAATGCTTTATTCTGAATTTTTACTCCACTTTGATTTACTGTTTGAAATTAAACAGGCAATTATATTCAAGGATAATATTTGCTGATTGTTTTATAAAAGAAATTTTCACAGTAAGCAAAATAAATATATTAATTTTGTTGGGTTTTTTTGGTTTTGAGTTTGTTTTTCTTTCTTTCTTTTTTTTTTTTCCCCTTCCAAAGAAAGATTACAAACATATTGCAGAATTGTAGACTCATGGAATGGTTTTGGTTGTTGGAATGGAATTCCAACCTCCTTGCCATGGGCAGGGACACCCTCCACTAGACCAGGTTGCCCAAAGCGCCATCTAGCCTGGCCTTGAACACTGCCAGGGAGACGACATCTACAACCTCTCTGGACAATCTTTTTCAGTGTTGCACCATCCTCACAGTGAAGAATTTTTTCCTTATATCTAATTTAAATCTAGTCTATTTCAATTTAATTTCTAATGAATTAATCATTAATCCTAAGAAACATTATGGAAGATCTTTTACGTAAATATTTTGATTTAATATATGATATCTTTTTCTTTTTTTTTTTTCAACTTGAAAATTATACTTACATAGTAATTTCTTTTTTATTCAGAGTGGTTATCCTATTAAAGAATTTTCCTGTGCTAGTTTTATACTTTTTTATATATATATATTTATGATGATTTCTTTTTTTAACATGGCTTAGTTTTAATCTACTGAAAAAGTATTCTCTAAACCTGAAAATATCTATCCAAAGATATGCTATATCCCCAAATATGTTTTGAGTATTAGCCTTACTACTGTGTCCAATACAGCTCTGAAATACTTCTTGAAGTTATGCAGTTGCAATGAACTGTGGATGAAAATATTGAAGCCAGTTTTTAAGGTCAAGCTACAGTTCAACTTACTCGTCTGTCATGTAGACAAGTAGGCTGGAGTGGCTAAATGCAGATGTGGTAATATAACACAAGGACATTTGATATTGCAGATGCACTCTGCAGGATTACCATCATTGTTTTTTGCACTTGATTATGTTTAAAGAAAAATTAACTGCTAAACAAGTGTGCCAGTTTTTCAGAAGACTGCAACTGATGTTTTTATGAATAAAGTTGTTGATGGTTTGGGAAACTTTGTTTATCATCCCAGTCTGACTCTCTGAGAAATACCAATTCAACATTGTTGAATCAAAAAGCAAATGCCAAATTTAAATCGAGAAATTAAAGAAGGAATATTTGGGTTGATGTTGAAAGCCACATATTAATGAATGGAAGAAGTCAATCCGACTAAACATTTACAATAAGTATTTTGAGATCAGAATTGTCTCTGAGAATGGAATCAGTGACTGGTGAGAAGTCCATATATGTTCCTCTTTTAAATTTTATTTTGTCCTTGGAAAGGGGATATGTGGCATACTAGGATTTACTTTTTGGTATCTCAGATAACTTAAAGGTTGAGTCCAAAATCTATGGCTAGTAAGGAGAGGCAGATAGACATGAAAAATCTGGTACCTAAATATGGACTATGATTCTTGACGCTCCCTTCTTTTTATTTTTCTAGTTAAGAAATAGCTAAATGTATGTTTTAGTAATATTTGCAGAAGATCTGTAGGTTCGAACTGCAGATGAAAGGGAAAACTGGAATTTAACATCTTTGCAAGGTATCCAGTATTCTGCTGTGTTTAGGATTCAGCTAGATCTGTGAGCCAACAAAGCCTGGGCTGCAAAAACAAGGTACTGCTGGAAAGGAGAGTTGGAGAGAAGAATCTTGGCTCTCATCCATGTCTGGAGCTAGGATGGTGTCCTGGTCATACTTAATGAGCCAACTTGCTCTACAGACAAAATATAGTCAATCAACTGATCTGGATTTCTCTTGCAATTTTTGTAAGTAAAAAAAAAAATATATATAAAATAAAATAAAAGAAACTGCTTCATACCACGTCAAATATTTTGCTTATGTAAAGGTGGCAGTACCTATATATCAGCAAAATCACCTCTGCTATGGTTATGACAAGAACGTAGTTTGAGACTGAGTTGCAGCTACAAGAAGGGAATGGATCAGCAACAATTTGCCTCAATGAAGAGCAACACGTCCCAATAAGCTCTTCTTTACATAATTTTAAATTATGTAAAAAAAAAAAGTATAAGCATGGTAGCACAGTGTTAGGGAAGAACAAAAGTTTTGTTACTTTTGCAAGAAAATAGATCAATGGAAAAAAAGAAATACCAGGAATCTTGATCTGACTAGGTAATGAATGAATATTCTGTGGAAATTCCAGAAGTCATAGGCAGATGTAATCACTAAATTATTAATTTGCAAGGAGATTATTTTCTACCAATAGGTGGACAATATGCATTAGGAACATAGCTTGGAAAAGAGGACTCATGATGCTGAGTTACGCACCTAAACCCCATCTATATTAAAATAGGTAATATTGGGCCTTTAGACTCAGAATGGAGATTTGCTGAGTGCTGAAAAGCTTAAGACAGCTAACAGGAAAAGCCAGACCTACGGGTATATATATCTTTAACACAGAGGAGGATAATTTCAGGACATCAACACCATACACATTCAGGGAAGATGGTATAGTTTTAGGTAGTCCTGCCTGGAGCAAGGAATTGAACCCAATTCTTATGAGGGGGCCCCTTTCAATTTGAGATATCCTATGATTCTGTGATTATAAGATAGGTAGTCCTATCTGGGAAGTATTTTAGATTGGGAGCCTATCACTAACTTAATGAATGGTTTTCTGAATCCATCCTTCTCCATTGCCTCTAGAGACAGCATAAGAATTGTAGCCTAATTTTAATTGTCAGAAATTAGATTATGTGGCAATGTCTGTTTCTTGAATGAGATTATTCTCTCTTACAGCTGCTTTTAGCCATCTGATGAAACTAATATTCAGTGTCTGAGTCTAGTTTCTGTGAGGTTCGTTTTTTTTTTAAATAGCAGCTTAGATGGAAGTTTTCTCTGTTTGTTTCCCTGCTTCAGAATAGTAAAGCTTACACTGGAGGGTTGAAAAAGCTCTGGCCTGTCTTTTGGCTCACTAGGATTTAGTGTACATAGTAGGAGGAAATCAGGCTCTTTGGAAGACCTCAGCTGTAGGAATAGCTTTACCCTGAAACCTAAGTAGACTTACAGTTGACCTATGAAAAGCCCATGCTTTACAACCCCGCTCAAAGAAACAAATCTCAGTAAGAGAAGCACCTTGAGCATATGAGCCAGCAGTGTTGCACAGATGGCCAGAAAGACCAAGAGCATCCTGGCTTGTATCAATAACAGTGTGGCCAGTAGGTCTAAGGAGGTGATTGTGCCCCTGTACTCGGCATTGGTGAGGCTGCACCTCGAGTACTGTGTCCAGTTCTGGGCTCCTCACCACAAGAAGGACATTGAGGTCCTGGAGCAAGTCCAGAGAAGGGCAACCAGGCTGGTGAAGGGGCTGGAGGGCAAATCCTATGAGGAGCAGCTGAGGGAGCTGGGGCTGTTTAGCCTAGAGAAGAGGAGGCTGAGGGGAGACCTTATCACCACCTACAACTACCTGAAGGGAGGTTATAGAGAGGTAGGTGATGGTCTCTTCAGCCAGGTGACAGGAGATAGGACAAGGGGGAATGGCATGAAGCTGTGCCAGGACAGGTTTAGGTTGGATGTTAGGAAAAAATTTTTTACTGAAAGAGTTGTCAGGGCCTGGAACAGGCTGCCCAGGGAGGGGGTTGAGTCACCTTCTCTGGATGTGTTTAAAAAAGGGTAGATGAGGTACTTAGGGATATGTTTTAGCATAGGACAGGAACAGTTGGACTTGATGATCTTTAAGGTCTTTTCCAACCTTATAATTCTGTAATTCTGTGATTCTATGATAACTCATGTTTGCTCTCATGAATAAAGTCAGATGTCAAATCACCAGAATTTTTTAAATCTTACTTTACAAGAAGAAGTCATATTTGTATGTTTTCTCAATTAGAAGCATTGTGGGGAGTTTGTGTGGTTTTTTGTTTGGGGTTTGGGTTTTGTTTTTTTTTTTTTTTTTTTACTTTGCTGGGGTGGTGGTGATGCATGAGATGTGGTGAGATGGACATTGACACAAAGGTTGAAAAAAACTTCAAAAGCCTTCAATTTAGTATTAGTTCTATGCAGCTACCTCCATCTTTTAGCGTATTACTGTTCTGCGTGGTCTGCCTAACCAAAGAAAAGGATTTGACATGCTCTTTGATCTTTTCAAAATATATTGAAATCTGAAATCAAGTGCTTTGCCTGAGTCTTGACTTTGCTGGCAATAGTGAGCTGAATAATATACTAACAAGTAGAGTCCCCTACTATTGCCTGAAAAAAAAAAAAAAAAGACATATCTTCAGAATCCATCCAACTATGTCCATCAAATGATTAATGATTAAGTGTTCTGAAGTACAATGTAGATAAAAGAGGGAGGACCAACAATCAAAAAAGGGGAAAAAAAAAAAAAAAGGAAAGGAAAAAAGAAAAGACAATAAATTGAAAAAGGAATTGCATCTAAAACAACCCCATTTGATTAAGAGGCTGTTCAAAGTGCCAAATGCCATGCTAGGAAAAGAGCACAGTCTCTATTTAAAGTCATTCAGAAGGCAAAGCTAAAATATTTTGCTGATTGCTCTAGTGCGGATCTCTTTGTAAATCCTGCCAGTAACACAAAAATAATTCTACAAAATAACATGTATCCTTTCATTTATTTGTTTTGCATTAACTATCTAGGTTAGAGGGGTTTCTTTACATAGTAATACTGGGGACAATTAAGTCTGTTTAACACAGAGACAGATGCCAGATGTATGCATGTAACAGTTACAGAGGAAGCATATGCATAGTATCAACTCTACAAATAGTCGGGCTCCCTAGGCACTCGACAGATTTGAGCTAAGGGAGGGAATGTTTTTATGTTATAACATTTTCCCTTGGTGGTAGCAAATTAGCTGCCTTGTATCCATCTTCAGCTAGAACTGCAAAGAGTCACTTGAGAGCTTACAAATAAGTTTAGAGCTCTGCTAAACTGTTTCTTAGATACCTGAGAAGTGGGATACATACCATGCATGTGCTGTAACAAGTGGACTGAAAAAAAAGTCTGGTTTTTTTGTTGTGGTTCTTTTTTTCCCCCATAAGGCAATTTTTTTTCTTACCATAACTCCATACAGGATTTGTTCAAGGTCACACTGATTTCAGATATGGTGCATCATGCACAATTTATGTCTCCTTGGGAATTAAAGCAATTAATTTCTTTAAAGAAAAACAAAGCAATGTTACATTTTTATTGTAAACCCAAAGGCTTTTTTCTGACTCCCCCTCCCAAAAAAATGCCCCACCAAACAAAAACAAAACAACCCACCCCAAAAAGCAACAATTACAACAAAACCCCATGCAAAACCAACCTGAACTACAAAAACAAACAACCCCCCCAAAAAAAACCCCACACCAAAACCAACAAAAAAAACCTAACCAAAACCAACCAAATAACCCATCAAACAAACCAAAATCCCTGTAAAATAGATACTGGTTTTCTGTTTTCTTTGTTTCTCATTATCTGTGATACTAAAAAATAATGCCAATAATAAGTGTATAGGTTGCTTGCCTTTTCTTTCCAACCAGAAGGCTGAGAGGAAAGGGACTCATTTAACATCAAGTCATGGTGGAAAGCATACAGGAAACTGAATGAAGTAAATACTATGTTGATAAGTGCCAGTAAATGAAAAGGTCTTTTAAAATACACTGAAAAATTTGCTCACAATCCATGTCTAGAACAGGATTAACTGTGTTTTATATCATGTCTGCCCCATTTCTAGGGCTATAGTATCTTCATAATCTCTACAGAATAAAGATTTTCTTAAAGTCAAACGATTGACACCAACTGACAAATTCTGACTCCTTTGGCAGTTTTAAAAGTAGCAGCTGCGTCTTTTACTTGCTTTGCCTGGACAGTGTTTGACATACCTAATGCCCCACTGTGAATTTCCTTTGCAGGGTGCTTAGATAAATAAACTGAGGTCACAGCTAAGAGAAATTACCCCTACTACATCTTGGTGATGATGCTTGTAACTAGCCTTTATCTGCATGAATAATATACAAAGTTTTACAAGAACATGGCTCAGGTGAGGGGTTGCTAGAGACCAGGAAAATAGCTTCTAACAGCTAGTAATCTTAAAAAGAAAAAAGAAAAATGAAAAAAATAAAAAAAAGAAGAAGAAGATATTAGTGAAAACAATGACTATATAATGACTTCTTTGGAAACAGTTCCCAAATTATCAATTTTTCTTAAAGATATGTTTTGTCACATTACAATACTCTAACATCAATTCAAAAGTCAAAGCTATAGCAAATCAGGGATGACAAGTAAAAAGGTGACTCTCAGTTGAACAGCTCAGGTGCTGCACAGAGAAGTAGCAGAAGAGAGTTTCTGCATTAGTGTTGTTAATATCTATAATGCTAATTCCTGAAGTGTAAGAAAGTAATCTGGAATGTAAAGTTCTTGATGAAGGATTTGGAGAAAGTGAGATGTGACTATTCTGAAGTAAATGTCCTTCAGAATTTAATTTAGAGTTCATGAAGAACCTGAAAACATGGTATTTAATCTGTTTACATGTACACTTTTTTTGCCAAACTAGTTATATTTAGAGTCAGATTTCGAAAAGGCATCCTTAATTGTTCTTTCTGATTGATCTAATTGGAACACTATCCAGGCAGAAAGCTAAGTAGGATAGCATTATGAAACTCAAATTCCTAAGAGAATGTGGGTGCTTCATAAATTGGCATAAATGTAATCCCATTCGGCAAATCTCTTTTAAAGGTGGTAATAAAACACAACACTAGCAATCTGCTAAACAATAGTCTAGGGCACCATCTAGTCAAACAATAATGAATATGCTACTTATCATAGCATAGGGGACACTCTATATGAAACTATTAAATCATTTATTTTTTCCTAAGAAGTTATTTCTGTATTTGTATGTCCAAGTGGGAGTTTCTTAAGATACCTGGAAAATTTAAGTTTTGTTTTTGGTTTTTTGTTTTTTTTTGTTTGTTTTTGTGTTTTTTTTTTTCTGAAAGCAGCATTATAAAAAGTATTCTTTCTTCTGTTCTGTCAGACACATTTTACCTCCCATGAATTCTGAAGTTTATGACCTGTATATGACATCAACCTTTTTAAGCAGAGAATGATACCCAGTGGGCTTTTCCATCTATCAGTGTAAAACAGACATAGTCTCATTATGTCTGGTAAAGGAGATTTTGAATGTAAATCCAGGCATGCTGGCAGGAATGTGGAGGATACTACTGTCTTTCACCAAAGTGGCCAGACTTTGAATCGTTCAGCATCCATATAGGCTTTAGACGTGGTTTTTTTCTGAGAAAAGCCTTACTGCATTGATTCTGTTTTGGACAAAATCATGCTCCTACACAGAACCTGACGGACTTCCATTTAAGAGGGTCTACCTATAGTCAGGATGTAAACAGAGACATCAAAAGGACATAGAAACAGATTTCTTCAAAAGCCTGTCATGTCTTTCTCCTCAGTGACACCCTCATCAGTCAAT
This sequence comes from Porphyrio hochstetteri, assembly GCA_020800305.1. Taxonomy (NCBI): domain Eukaryota; kingdom Metazoa; phylum Chordata; class Aves; order Gruiformes; family Rallidae; genus Porphyrio; species Porphyrio hochstetteri. The sequence goes on along the minus strand of CM036905.1, from coordinate 184,893,087 downwards.
GTCTGTAAACAAGTTGTCATAGCCAAATTTGAGGCAAGCTTATAAAGCAAAATGCTTGGTGCCTTCTAATTAAAGCTTTGTATACTGAGATAATTGGCAACCGGTGAGGAAGGCTCTGTGCTGTAATATATAGCTAATCATTGGTATCTTGACGGTGTGACAGATGGGGATAGCTTCTTTAAATTATGGAGCTTTTATATTGGTACTTTCAGGAAATATCAACAGCATGATTATATTTTCATTAATGTTGTCTTTCCTTCCCATTCATTGCTTTTGTTAGTCGTAATCACTTGCTACCTCTTGTGTCTAACTATACAATCTATTAATATTTGTATAGGATGCTGCACAATTGGTCTGGTTGATGACTGGATTCCTAAACATTGCCACAGTACAATATTCAGTGTCAGTATTTACTAAATATTACAAATTAGATATGGAAATGATTTTACAATTATGATGAGCTGACAATAGTTAGTAAAATAAGAATGTGAATATCATGCAAATTCTACAAATGGTAACAAATTCAGTTAGCTTTCAGACTAAAGTTTTATTGCATTTTTAGGTGCCAGTACTGAAACAACCCCATGGTAAAATCTGTGAAACTGCCTTGATCAAGAGTAGGAAAATGTGTTATAATAAAAATGTTCTTTCTAACAGATCCACAAACCCGCTCTTTTCTGTTAATTACTGCAGTTTTGTTTCTCTTCTTTTCCAGGAAACAGCTTTTGGGCTCTACAACAAAGATTTACTATTTTAAACTATGAATATGTCAGATTTACTAAAGTTTCCCTGTAGCTTCTCATTTAAGTGCAGGGCTGGTATAGCTATCCCTTGTACATTTTCTTGCTACAGCTCTGAGCTAGGAAGAGGTTTTTATGGTGGGATGGGGAAGAGGCTAAAATATCTTTTCATGACAGTCATATGGTCTTTTTACTGCGAATTAGAGTAGGTGCCAGTCTGACTTACAGGCAAATGCTGGAAACCAAAACTGGGTGTCCATTCTCAGCCTCTCCTCTTTCTCCTCTGGTAGGAAGAAATGAGACATCCTTTGTACTAGTCAGATATTCTCAGCTCACTGACAACTATAAACTTATGTATTTGTACTTAAGACAAGCATCGTGAAAAATTTCAAGGGCTGTGAGCTGTGCCTGGGCCACAGATAGAAATGTTTTTGAGGTTTTTTTCTGCTGTAGAAGTTTTGACAATGCTGTGAATTTTGGAAGCAGAGCCTATCCCTGTCTGTGACTCACAGGTCTGATTTGCCTCCAGAACAGCAAGGCAGAGGCCAAAGACCCATTGTTGGGATCTGTGGACCAGCCCGCTGTGAGGATGGAAAATTTTCAGGTAATAGAAATTTTTTCTTGCTCTTATGTTGTCTTTATATAAAAATATGTGACTGCCATTAAGTCTTAATCATGAATGTAAAGTATACTTTGTAAGAAAAATGTTGAATGTTCTATAGTTCTCGATGTAATTGTGCAATGTTGCTCCAATATTTATGGTTTGGCACAAACAGAGACTAGAATTAAATTGATAGACCCACCAGCTTTTTATTTCATTTGAAGTGTTTTTGTGCCATGTCAAAACAAAAATTATATTCTCTGTCCTGTGTCCAGAAAAAAAAGAAAAAAAAAAATCAACAGTGAAAAAACTCCAAACAAAACCCCCAAACCCAACAATTGGAAACTCTCATAAAGATTATAGATATCAGAATAATATAGAACCATGGAATGATAGAATCATGGAATTTTTTATCTTGGAAAACACCTTTAAGATCGTCAAGTCCAATTGTAACCTTAGACTTGGTTGACAGACAAATCTACCACTAAACCATGTCCCTAAGCACCACATCTACATGTCTTCTAAGAAAGTACCTTCTGGGATGGTGACTCAACTACTTCTATGGACAGCATGTTCCCTTATCTGACAACCCTTTTGGTGAAGAAATTTTTCCTAATATCCAATCTAAACCTCCCCTTATCAGGAAAAGACCAGAAGATCCAGGTTTAAAAAAGCATCAGTCCATTCTTACTTCACTGACAGTCATTTTGCTAATCTGAGCTACATAATTGCTTTGCCTAACTGAAAGGAGCCTTTAAACAGACAAGCCAATATAAATACTCAGATTTGAGACAGTTCTGTTTAATAACAACAAGCATGTGTATAGAAGTATTTGTTTACCTCTGCTCATTTATGTCAAAATCAATAGTAATTAAACAGGAATCCAGGCACAGAAGTAGTGCTTTAGCTGATTGTTCTCATCAGAAGTGTCATATAGCCCCAGTGTTTAGGACATGTCAAAGCAGCCCATTATTTTTCTCCTGCAATAAATACCTACTTATAGTCTTCTCAGTCATTTAGTAAAGGCAATTGCCTGTCTCAAATAATTATTTTTTTTTTTTTGTAAAAGACACCATTTAATATCAATTCTGGGAGGTTATCTGGTCATATTACAGGAATCACTGAAGTTCAGAAAGGCAGAGTTATGTCTAATAATTATTAGGTAATTCTAATATTTATTAGACATTAGATATAATTTATCATCCTTTACTTATATGTACAGAAAATGCAGATCTATTCAAGGTATTAAAATAGATAAAAAATACCTTGTTTTATTAAGCCAACACAAGTATTGGTGGGGTTTTTTTAACTGTGTGTTTATGGTTAGACCAGAGAAATATAAGCTACAGAGGATTTTACACTGTGTTTCATTACTAAGTGATTTCTAAATTGAAATATTTTCATTAATGAACAAAAATTCACAACATCAAGGCTGAAATGAATCTATCTCCTGTGGAAGCCAGTGTGAAGTCCATGTCCATGCATGCATTCAAAGGCAGATCTTCTTCTTTGTATTGTGAAAAAAGGGACAGGAAACATGTGCATTACTGTTCACTCTGTAATGCAATGAAGAACAGAACATTTCAAGAGTGAAGGAAGATCATAACAGCAGTGTGAAATTGCGTGCTTCAAATAGAAGACATACATTTCAAATGGGTCCTCCAGTGTGTTTTTTCTTTGGAGCTGTAACTTGATAGCCTTTCAAGTCAGCTGAGTCAGCCACTGAGCTGTCGCTGATAATTAATTATTATTTTTTAGCTTCCATATTTATAGAAAAGATTTTTTTTTAAAGTCAATTAGAAGGGGGTGTTTATGCAGTAGCAAAGCAAGGTGTCACCTGTTGAAAGAGAAAAGAGCAAATAATTAAGATATCTGACAAATAGGCTATTTCTCTATTTTTGTTTTCACCTAGGGCAATAAAAAATAACAAAACCTACTTTAATTTTAAAATATTTAGGTGTTATTTATGTACTTATCTAGCCATATTCTTATTTAGCATTCATTGATATGTGTAGGGCATAAAATAAAGCTATACTTTATTTTTTATATTTTGTGAGTAAAAAGTTCTTAGAAAAGAATGGGCTTGGATGACCATTTACCAGGTCAGATCTTACAAATCATAACTATCAAAACCTTGTCTGTCTTGTTTAACTTTAAATATAATTTGATATGATCGTTTACAGGTTTTGGGAGGATTATGATTGTCTGGGTCTAGGTCTTGCTCTAAGTCTAGGAGTATATCCAGATGTGTAAAAGGGAAATTGGATTTTAAATATATGTTCATACATATATTTACATACATAGATACATATACATAAATGCAAAAATGGATGTGTCTATACATATGTTTCAAGTCTGATTCCCCCTATACACCAACCTGGACACTTACTATTGCATTACATTGAGTACTTTGATACAGATTATACATGCAATATTTATTTAAAATGTTTATATGTTGATGTTTTATGCACATGGATTGTTTACTTCTCAGTTGCTTTTCTGCTTTGTGTATATGTATGTGTAATTTAAATCATTAAGGTCCAATTAAATTATAAAATAATACTGCATTTTTTAACTCCATTTGCCTACATTGAATCAATGTAAAAAAATAATAACTCTTGAGTTTATTTGCTATCTTTATGCAAATTTGATGTAATTACTGACTCAAACTAAGATATCTCAGTTTAGCCATTGAAAGGATCCAGGTATCTAAAGCATTAATTAATTAACTTTATAGTGCAATATATTTAGAGTGAAATCAGTACCCATATTTAATTCTGTTCACAATATTTCTGAGGAAAGCATAGGAAATTACAGATAGCACAATAAAAGTACATTTTGCTTCCCATAGAAGGCAGATGTTAAATATAGTTCCTCTGGTACTATTGAATTAATTATGGAAGATATGTCTTGTGTTGCACCAAAATACATACCTTGTGTTGTATTTTGTTTATTGCCAACACGACTTCCACCCTACCCCATCTTACATTTCTATCCAGTACACGTTTCCTATCTAGGTGACACTTGTTTCCAGATAGCTTGTTTCCTTTCCTTTCTATGTCTGATAATTTAGCAGTTCTATTTTAGCGTATGTTCTCCCCTAAGTGCATAAAGCACTTCTGATTGTTTACCCTTAAAGCTCCAGAGAGTTAGGAAAACCTCTAGGCTGCTTCTGTTTATTGTACACACTTGCACTGTTAAGGGTTTATTTTCAACAGGAGGCAGACAAGTATAGAGATAAAGACCAATGGTGCATATCACACTACCAGCACATCTTGCTGTACAGCACAGTGTATGACCTATTTTACATATATATATTTATATATTTACCTTTAAATTGATTCTATTTTCTCATATATACTAATTTGGCCCTTGGTGGTGATAGTTCACTTCATGTTTATAGTTTCTGTTGCTAGTACAAAAGTGCCTGTTCGATTTTCTTTGCTGTCTGCTAGCTGTAACAGTCAAAATTACAGCCTAATGGTGAGACGAGCAGCTTATAATGTATGATAATCAATACTCAAAATCCGTTTCCTATGATGTGACATAAAAGAGTGAAGTGAAAAGACACAGATTTACAAAACTAGAACACCAAAGCTCATGCAATGCAGGTGGTTTACGCTTCAAGGTCATTCAGTATTTGTTTCTTCTTCTTTTTTGGCTTCATATTTAATTCAGTCACTGCTAGGATGCCCAGGGAGCAGAAATGGAAAGTTAGTCGATACTGTGAGTATGAATGCAAGTATAAAAACTGCTTTAGCAAATGCAGGAAATGAGAAGGGGAAGGGAGATATGGCATGCAATATATATAACATATATATGCTATATGATAGATACCTCTTTTACTTAGAGATTGCCAGCAAACTGTGTATTTTTATTGGCACTAATGAATAATGTAAATACTGCATAAAGTTATCCTCATATTAAGTGTATGTGTATGCACATGCATAAACCCTCAGAATTTAAAATCTTAGAACATAACTTCATTATAACAAAATTAACCTTATCAGTCTTGAAAATCTCAAAACATAGGTTTTGGCACTGTACTGAATACCTAGTGTAATTAACGTATTTACAGTGGCTGAGAACTTCTCTGATCTTTACCTTTCATCTAAATTTTGTTCATTTCAATCTCACTTCAAGGATTTTTTTTTTTTTTAATATATGGCTCAATCAAGTTTTAGAATAAAATACAGTGTCAAAATAGAATTTCCCAGTTGTATATTTCGTGTGCATATATATATGTTGTCAATGTAGATAGCAGGGAATTGTATATAAATATATGAACATTTATTCGATGCATTTCAAGGTAGCATGACACAGAGCTACTACCTGAGAGGCAGGAAGAGTTTCTCTTCTGATGTTTTTGTGGTTTAATGCAATAGGCTGTAATGTATTGAAATCTCAGTTGTGTTCACTGGTGATCTCCTTCCACGCTATGAGCTGTTGACACATTAAATATGGTTAGAAATTTTTACAGGAAGTATTTTTTTTCTGAGAGAAACAAAGGAGCAAACAGGAGTCCAGTAATCAAACCCGGCTTGTATTAACTATTGCCCATCCTGTGGAAGCTTGGAACGTACCTCTCCAAGGTTCTTGGCCCATGTGTCTTTTAAAATATTGTAGTTTTGTTTGGTTAGTGGAGTTTTATGTTTTCCTTTTTTCATGAGAGAATCAGTTTCACTTGGTAGAAGGGAGAGAGTTAATTTTTTTCCAAGTAGCTGGTGTAGTTCTGTGTTTGGGATTTGGAATGAGCACAATGTTGATGTTTCTAGTTCTAACCAAGCAGTCAGGGACTTTTCATCTACTCATACTGACTTGCTAATGAGAAGGTGGGGAGTGCCCAATAATTTTGGCAGAGACAGAGACAGGACAGCTGACCCAAACTGACACAAAGGGATATTCTATACCATATGACATCGTGCTCAATATAAAACCAGGGGTTGGCCAGGAGGTGGCGCGGCCCAGGAACTAACTGAACATCAGCTTCGTGTGGGGAGGAAATCTGCTGTGCACTGCTTGTTTTGTATGTTTTTATTCTTATTGTATTATAAGAACAACAACAACAAAACCAGCAGCAATAAAAACAACAATAATAATATCATCTACCTTTTCCTGTCGAAATAAACTCTCTTTTCATCAACCCCCAAGTTTTACCTTTTTTTTCTTTTTGATTCTCTCCCCCATCCCACACATGGGGAGGGAACGAAAAACTGTGTGGTGGTTTTATCTGCCTGCCAAGTTAAACCATGATACTGTTTTAAGCAGCAGTCATTTGATGCTGTAGAAGTTCTAGAAATCTAGATACAGAGAACCTTAGTGGAGGTGAACTAATGGATGGAACAAAGTGTATAGCAATGCCCTTTATTTGTATAGCTCCCTTTTCATTAAGCAATTGTCACCACATATGTTGTGTCTATGGTTATGCATACCAATGCCATCTCATTCAACCAAAGTAAAATCAAACACCAGTCTTAAATCTCTTCTTGAAAATCTTCCCAGTTCTGTCACTGTCTTAGGGGACCAGGGTTAGGAATTGTCTTTTACTCCTGCTTTTCATTATGATAATTCTATTTTTTTATTACAGACTGAAGCAGGTGTGCATCTTACTTTTTCTTAGACATCATAGAATCATTGACTAGTTTGGGCTGGAAGGGATGTTGAAAGGTCACCTAGTGTAACCTCCTTGTCATGGGCAGGAATATCTCGCTAGATCAGGTTGCTCAAAGTCCTGTTCAACCTGACTGAAATCTTCCAATAATGAGGCATCTACCAGTTCCAGTGTCTTATCACCCTCATATTAGAGTATCTTCCTCATGAAAATCTAAATCTACCCTATTTCAGTTTACGCAGCCCAGGATATTTGGACTGAGATTTTAGGCTGTGAGAGCACTTTGTTGGCTCATGTCCAATTATTCATCCACCAGTATTCCAAAGTCCTTCTCCACAAGGCTACTCTCAATCAATTCATCTCCCAATCTGTATTGATACTGGTGATTTCTCCAATCCAGATGTAGGACCTTGCACTTGGCCTTGTTGAACTTCATGGCATTGTTGAACTTCATGAATTTTGCATGGGCTCACTCCTGAAGCCTGTCAAAACCTCTCTGGATGACAGCCCTTCCTCTAGCAAATCAACTGTACCACTCAGTTTGGTGTAATTTGCAAACTTGCTGAGGGTGCACTCAATGTACAATACTGGTACTTTGTGAAGCCTTGGATACTACTCATTAGTGGTTTCCACCATTGACTGCATCTTTTTGGGTGTGGCCATGCAGAAAGCTCCTTATCCATCTAGCGGTCCATCCATCAAACATATATCACTACAATTTAGCAGCAAGAATATTGTGGGAGACATTATCAAAGACCCACAAAAATCTAGGCAGATGAAATCTGTAGTTCTATCTGCTGATGCAGCCACTCTATTGTAAGAGGCATTAGTCAGACATGATCTGTCTTTGGTGAAGCCACATTGTCTGTCTCTTACCACTTCCCCATCTTCCATATGTTTTGATGTATCTTCCAGGAAAATCTGTTCCATGATCTTACCAAGCACAGAGGTGAGGCTGACTCACCTGTATGAATTTTATATTTAAAACTTTTCGGTTACATTCTTTTTCCACGAAGATCACTCTGTGTTCTCATCTCCTTGTTCCTCAATTCTCTCTTGCTTTTGTTACTTTTTAGAGCTTATACCAGTCCTAGAGTTTAAACTCTTCAAGGAAAGGAACATGTATACAGAATGACACTTCTTCATGGAACTGTATCATTAACAAGTATCAGTTCTGAGTAAACTATGTCACCCCCATTTAACTGATCATTGTGACAGAACACTTTTTTTTTTTTTTTAAAGTTAAGTCACATTTATTCATGTCTTTTTAGAAATGTGAACAGTCAAAGCTGTTTACTGTATTGGATTCTCACAAATCACCTTTGGTGTTTCTTCTTTGTCAAGTTTCTGCACCATAATTGTCTGTGAATCTGGTAGTGATAGTGTAAGATTAATAGGAATTAATTTTCTATTTAGAAATATGATGGTCAATTATTTTTTCCCTATCTATGGGTCAACAAGGTTGTTCTGTTTTTCTGAAGACCTGTTGTGTGTGTCTGTGTGGGTGTTTCATCCTAAACATCTAAAGATATGTTCATAAGATTTTTGCTGAACTCAAATTCCAGACATTTTTAAAATACTAAATTATTCAAAACAATATTTTAAATCACCTGATCATTTTGTGGAAGAAAATGCTTAATAGCTAAAAACAAGATATAGCTGATTGAAAAATAAAGACTCTCAAAAGATTTATTCTGTCAGTACTGCCTAGAGAGTACTGAGAAGAAGAAGAAAAAGCAAGCAACTTCGATCAGTGGTGTTTTCCTAAAAAAAAACCCCAAAAGACAAAAAACAAACCAAAAAACACCAAAGAAATGATCTAAGGGTATTTCTAGAATTGTCCTTATCCCTGGCATTGAGTTAGAATCGTGTGCAAAATTATAAAATGGCAAATGCTGGCCCAAATACATGCTATTAGTATAAAATGACAGAAAAGCTAAGGTTTTTAAAGCAGAATTTTTTTCTTTATGTCTTTGAATTGTAGAACCTGAAGTATCAAAATGTATGTTCTAAAAATGTAGTGAATAAAAAAAAAATTCTCATGTAACGATATTCTTTGAAAGAAATAAGAATATAGAAATCCTATCTGAAAACATTATCAGTTCAAATAGTGTGTCACGGTTTGTCATTCTTCGAAATTATATGTATTGAGCAAATCCATTTTCACTTACTTGCTCCAAAACAAAAAAGGGGAAAACTGATTGCATGATCCATACTCATGTCTAATAAAATTGCAATATGCACTTTTTGACAAGCTTATATTTAATGCATACTGATGGAAAATTCTAGTTCTCTGTTCTCAGCAGGAAAAGAAGGCTTTTTAAGAAAACCTTTTTATTTTGTGACTGTCACACAACATAACAATTATAAATGAAATGGAGGTGACAAAAATGAAAAGCCAGCTTGCTGATTTTTATGAAGTGTTTGTATTTCCAGAAAGGCAGTCATTCCTTAGTTATTTGATTTGAAAAATTAATCCAGATAATGCCTTTTGAGTTCCTTAAGTACTGTTCACTCTTTCCTAGGATGAGTTTTACAGAACAAAGCCTAACAGATTTCTACAGCAGATTAGTTTACAGATGAAGCTGAATTCCTCTGAGAATGATTCTCTAATGACCCCTTTATACTTCCATTGGGCTGTGTGAATGCTTTAATACCTAGAGAACAGAGTTAAATAAATCTATTGTCTCAACTAGCAGGTTTATGCAAACCTTCTGAAATATTTTAATTATAGCTTCTTCTGTTTCTCCATAATTAAGAAACCAGATGTCAAGTAATCCCATCACATGTTGATAAGAGCCTATCCATTAGTTTAAAGAAATCCAGTTATAATTAGAGTTTTTTTCTCTTTTTCCTTTGTTTTGCAGAGCAAGAAGAATGTGTTAACTGCACAGATGAATGCAGAGTGCTTGGTCATTCTGACAGGTGTTGGATGCCACAGTTCCCTGCAGCCAGTCAGGCTGAGAATGCAGATTATCGCACAAATCTCTTTGTACCCACAGTTGAAGCTAACGTTGAGACTGAGACATATGAAACTGTGAATCCCACTGGGAAAAAGACTTTTTGTACATTTGGGAAAGACAAGAGAGAGCACACTATTCTCATTGCCAATGTTAAACCTTACTTAAAAGCCAAACGTGCCCTGAGTCCTCTGCTTCAGGAGGTTCCCTCAGCATCGAGCAGCCCAACCAAGACATGCATTGAGCCTTGCACCTCAACAAAAGGACCACTGGATGGTTGTGAAGTGAAATCAGGAGCCTTGGCTGAACCAAGCAGCCAGTACTTGTCAACTGACAGTCAGTATCTATCGCCTAGTAAACAGTCAAAAGACACTCCCTTCATTGCACCAGATCAGATGGCTAGGGCCTTTGCAGATGTGCATTCCCGAGTGAGCCGAGACTCAAGTGAGATGGACTCTGTTCTGGAGCAGTTAGACCGTTCAGCCCGGGATCTAGGCAGGGAGTCGGTGGATGCCGAGGAAGTTGTGAGAGAAATAGACAAACTGTTGCAGGACTGTCGGGGAAGTGACCCTGTGGCCGTCAGAAAGTGAGGGGGAAAATAAGGACAGGCTGGCAGTTATGTTCCTCTTCTGCTGATTAGAAGTAAACAAATATATGAATCCCCTGGTTGTAACAGATTTACAGGAATGAAGGAAGACCAATGCTGCTTTAAGGCTTTTAGTGAACATCTGAAGTGCCCACAAGTATGTTCTTTTCACTGCTCTTTCTTTTTGACAGATAACACTGGTTTCATTTTGACCAAACTTTCATTAGGACAGAGTCAAGTACACTAAGAACAAAACACAAGATGGAAAGACAGTGCCATTTTGACAATCTGATAGGAAGGTGTGAGAAAGGTGGAATGGAAATACGTCTGATACTTTAAGACTGTCCTCAATAGCTGATGCTGACTTTACTGTTTACGTACAAACCCCAAGAAAAACAGGGTTGAATAATTATGATCTGTGGTGGATTTCCAGCAATCACCACAGGCTTCTACTGAAAGTCCTAAAAAGAGTTCTTGTAGTAGTCCAAGTGACACCAAACATTAACATTCATTTGTGGTAAACATTTATGTACAAAGTTATCTGCCACAAATATGAAAAAAAAAGCAAACAACAAAACAAGAAAACAAAAAATTCACCATTCCAGATCATTATTCAACAAGACATATCCTGATCATTAGTAAAACACTTCATATCATATTAAGGTTAAATGTAAAATGATATAGTCCATCTTGTCCTGCACACACATAAGCTAATTCACTTGATAAAAAAGAAAAGATTTTAATATCTATTTAGCGTTTTAGTGTCCAACAAAGCTATAAATAGTTAGCGGTAAGTTTAAAAAAAAAAACCTGCAAAAAAAATAGTTACCTTTAAGGGTAATACACAAAAGAAATTAACATTATTAACACTTTTTTATTCATTTGTGGACACTAAAATAGCTCAGGAAAGTGAAAATGTCTTAGACATCCACACAAATCACATGATCATTTAAATGTGTAAATGTAAGAAGATTCAGTGTGTTTACATCAAATGACATATTTTTATTGATTTATTGCAGATTCAGTGCATATGAGCCAAATTGTTGAGTGTATAAGAGCTATATTGTGTATTTTATTAAATTAATATATAGTTGTGTTGCAAAAATATTTGGGCTTATATTGTAAATGGCAAGTGTTGCCTCGGTAGCTGTCGAACTCTATGAGTTTTGTTTTTTCCTGCTTCCTTTTCCCCATGGATTGTGGGAAGCAGCGCCTCAGAGCAAAGTCTCTTGTTTAATGTATGGTCTACGAAGTACTGCAGTACATAATCTGTTCAAAATGTGTTTGAGTGAGCTGATGGAGCTAACTGAACGGCCTACATATACATCCATCAGTCATGGTTATGTGCAAGTCCTTGTAGAAGCTTCTATTGCAAACCCATGTTTAATAACAAAAATTACACTTGAACCAACATCTGGAACCTCCTTGTTTTATTTCCAAACACATGTAGCCAGCCTGTTTACTGTAGGATATTTGATTGACTTACTAAGAAATGCCACCATTTTCAAAGTTTTGCTATTAAGTTCATAGAGCTGAAAAACACGTCAGTCCCAATGTGGCATGGACAGTATTTTATTGGATTCTTGAGGATATGCAATTGCTTACTGCAAGTCTGGATATACACTGTTTATTTCAAGGGGAGGAGGGGTGTTTTAGTTTGGTTTTGATTTGTTCTCAAAAGTATTTGCAGAATAACTTGGGGTATAGTTTCTATTTTTTCTTTATTATTGTATTTTCTAAGGGTGACTTTATTGCATTTGAAAAATTCAAATTTGTCTTCATGTGAAAGATAAAAACCAACCCACATTCAAAACAAAAGAAAAAGAAGAAGCAGAAGAATAAAATGTTTAGTTTGGGTTTTGTCCCTGGTATACTTCAGATACTCTGCTGAAAATGCTACTATGGTGCATTGCTTAAAAATGCTGTATTTGGTTAATTAAAATTAATCTATATTATAGAAACATATATGAAAGATGTTGGCAATCTCAAATTCCACAGAGCCATAGTTTAAATTGGTTCAAGAAATAATGTTGACCCAACACCCTGTTTTGATGTTGGGATTACTGTTACGTGGTGATTTTAGTTAGTCAGTTGTTTGGGAGACAACCGTTCTGAGAGTTTGCTTTTAGCTCCTGCTGTTAAAAAAGTCTACAAGTACATGTAAAAAAAGGATCTTGTACATGTTTTATCAAGCTACTCTCCATGTTTTGGACAATTTATGTATCTAAAATGTGGTGTTGTCTGTGTTATATATATTTTTTTTTTCTTTTTGGCCAGGAGATAAAAGATTGGTTTTGCTTGATAGCTTGATAGCTTGAAATTCCATAGTGGAGAGGATTTCTTATTGTTTGATCAGTCTCTTATACGTATTTCCGTGGTGCCCATCACTCCAGTGTCTGTGCACCAAGTCTTTAGCTCTGCCAGTAAGATCCATTATTCAGCAAAATCTAAGCCAATATGTAAATGCAGTCAAGTGATGGAGATTTGTGTACTTTATAAATGATTTTAACACTGAGTAACCAATTTTACAATTCATTGTATGTTTCTGAATACATAAAACCACAACATTCTGAGAAAGGGCTGTGCCAATGTAAGAGGAATTTACCTTAAGGCTCTCTGTCACTAGTGATTTACTAGCTTTAGCTGTTTAACACATTATCTGTATTTAGTAGTGATTATTTATTTACCACTCTGAGGTAATTCAGAAGAGTTTAGGAAGTCTTGCTTTTATTTAATTTGGCTGACAACTGCCTTGTGTTGTAGATCTCTGGCATACTGCTTCCAAGAAGGATATCCAAGGTTAAAAAAACCACAACCCAACAAACCTTTCACAATTTACAATGATGAATAAATAAACCAGCAGAGTTTTTACAATCTGACTTTTGCAGGTTCAGTCAAAATTACCATGATTGTGTAAGAAGGAACTACCGCGCAGAAAAATATTTTTAAAAGTATGATTTACTCCATGGTATCTCTACTATCACCACTGGAGAAAGAGGCAGCAATGAAAGATAAAGTTCATGAGTTATTTCTTTCATTATTTATGTACATGTTTTATAGGACTGAAAGAAAATATCTGCCACATGATTATAAAGAGAATGGCTGAGTTAAGGGAGGCAAGTCAAGTAACTAATAAAATCATACTGTACACTGTGAATAATGGATAAGGTATTCTATATCTTTTTTTATTAATGAAAGCCAGCAACTGGGAGTTCCTTAAACAACTGGCCAATCAAATCAGGACCCAAAATTGGACCGTTTTTTCTGTTTTGGTTGTGGTCGTTTTTTGTTTGGTTTTGGTTTGTTTTGTTTTTCCTTGGAAACAGATTCTCCTGAACCATGATTTCCTATTTGAAATATAGGTTTCCCAGTCCAAGTAACCCCAGAAATCAAACATTGCTCATAGCAGAGCTGGGTACATAATTCAAACAAACTTTCAAGCTGCTTGTTGTCTAATGGAAGGGAAATTACTGAAATCAAGGAGGAGTCTGAAGCCTCGCATAATATACGCCCACTCATTATTGTTTAATTACTTTCTTTTGACATCAGGCAGTGGTTATTGTTGCATTAATTCAAATGGGAGCTTTGGCTATCAAGATTTGTTGATTTGAAGTGTAATTGAATGAAACCTGATTAAGGTTTTGACTTCTCTGGCCCAATTGTGATACAGGTTGGCATTCACATTTATCAGCCCCTGTCTCCCCATATGGCTCAAAGTTGCACCAATGACTGGTGAATGACACAAAAACCAAACAAAAGCAGCATACATTGTATGGATTATCTCAAACGCTATTGTTTAATGGCTGTGTTTAATGTGACCTATCTGGAAAATGAGGACTACGAATAAAAAGCAATTACTAATAGTGGTGTTGCCTGCTTCTGCATTCATTAACACAGAAGAAATGTGTTAAACACTGCATACCACAGGGAGCCTGATGGTAATTACTTTGGAAAAGCAACTTGTGGCAATGCGGCTGTTACAGCTATTTATCAGTTTGCCAAAAAAATGACAGTTCCTGCTTCATTTATTAGAAATGTGTAACCGTTTTCTCTCAACAGGAAGGTGGTGAAGAGTTTTCATCAAGCTGGGTAGGTTTATCTTTTAAGCAGCTGATGTGCTGAATCCCTACAGGCTGTTATTTGCTCAAAGAAACATGGAGCTGAATGAAGGATAGTTTGGTTTAGTACACTGGCGTGAGTTCACCAAAAGCATTATAAATGAGGGTAAAAGTTCTCAAAGACTGTCAGCCCTACACTAAAGATCAAAACACTGCTTGAGAGCACAACTGGAGAAAAAAAAAGTCTGAAGAATGTAAAAGTTTTGGATTTTTTGTTTGGATTTTTTTGTTTTATCTGTTTGGGTTGTTTTTTTTTTTTTTTTTAAGTGTCTTTCCTAAGAGCCTGAGTAATAGAGGCAAATAATTTTATTCATGTTGCTGTAAACAACATGACAAAATACTGTGGAAAATATGACTAACTTCTATGTCTGGTCGTTTTTGTTTGTTGTTAGAATTTCAACACTTTAAACTCTTTTGGTGTTGTTGTTGTTGTTTCTGGTTCTGTTTGAGCACTCTGATCAATCCCTCAGAATTTATGATCCTTTCTGCCTTCTGCTGTGTGATTGTACAATAGACGTACCAAACAGTGAAAAGCTTCCACAACAGGAGGCTTGTTTTGGGGTTTGTTTGTTTTAACTTTTTGATTGTGTTTTTAACCGATAATTAGGTAAATAGGCATTGTTTTTGACAGGTAAACGGAATTTTAGTTTGCTCAGAATTCTACAGGTATTATGAAGATACATGCTAGCCCTGCAGGCAGAATTACCTTTTATCTATTACATGTTTTCTCTGAGTCTCTTTGAAAAGAAAACCCCAAACTAAACCAAACAAACAAAAAAAAACCCCCACAAACCAAAACCAGTCTGCATCTAGTAGGCTGGTTATTCTAGGCATAGAAAACCCCTGTTGTTCTTTTTCCCTTTTTTCCTGACACATGTATTTGTCTTTCTACAGGCTGAATTCAAAAAATCTAGCAAGCCACTCTCTGTGCAGAGACCTGCCAGAGCGTCCTTTATGCTGCTGAAGGCCTCACTGGGCATGGGATGTTGCTCTCATGGTCTTCAACTGCATATAATTCAAAGCTTGGCTGAATCCACAGTATATGTAGAACAAGTCATAAACCATCCTGGTTTTTCTTTACCCAGAATACAGAGTCATTGATTTCTCATTTGGAAAGTGGCCAGTCTGTCAAACAGAGATTCTTAGATCTCCTTTAAGCCAACCACGTAAAACTGCTTCAGGGTGTTCAGTCATGGGATAAATATCCTATCCTTATCCTTTATTGAGTCTAAGACATGAAAGCAGCTGAAAGCTTATTTCTTCAGTTAGTAATGTTTCCCTAAAAACGAAACTTCCCCAGTAGAAAGAAGGGACGGTGCTTTGCTGTATGTGTAGCTTAATTTGTGAAAGGTCACCTTAGTATCAGTAGTGCATGCAGAAATGGATCAGGGAATTAATGAGCCATCTAAGAATTTTCTGAGATGTATATTCTATAATGCATATGTTATGATTCAGGGAAGAGAGCACTGTATCTTGGTTTATTTATTGCTGATAGCTCCTGATAATGCCTGGTTTGCAAAAACATTTATTTCAAGTTTTGGGGAAACATTTTTCTTGGACTGGAAGACCAGTTCCTTTTAAATATATATTTTTCAAGGTTTGAGGGTTTTTTGTTGGTTAGTTGGTTTTGTTTGGGGGGAGTGGGGGGAAGTGGGTCGGGCTTCTTTTGGTTGGTTGATTGGTTGGTTGGTTTGGTTTGGTTTGGTTTCTTTGTTTGTTTGTGTTTCCTAAATATAGAATCATAGAATCATTAAGGTTGGAAAAGACTTCCAAGATCATCTAGTCCAACCATCTCCCTACCACCTATATTGCTTACTAAACCATGTCCCTAAGTACCTTATCCAACCTTTATTTAAATACTCTGAGGGACAGTGACTCCACCACCTCCCTGGGCAACCCGTTCCAATACCTGACCACTCTTTCTGAGAAGATATTTCTCCTAATTTCATACAAAATTACAGCCCTGGCATAGCTTGCAGCCATTCCCTCTTGTCCTGTTGGTAGTTATCTGTGAGAAGAGGCTGACTACCAGCTCACCACAACTTCCTTTCAGGTAGTTGTACAGAGCAATAACGTCTCCCCTGAGCCTCCTCTTCTCCAGGCTAAACAGTCCCAGTTCCCTCAGCCACTCCTCTGAAACTTGTGTTCCAGACCCTTCACTAGCTTCATTGCCCTTCTCTGGACATGCTCCAGAGCCTCGATGTCTTTCTTGTAGTGAGGGGCCGAAAAATGAACACAGTACTCGAGGTGCGACCTCACTAGAGCTGAGTACCGAGGGATGATCACTTCCCTAATCCTGTTGGCCACAACTATACAAGCCAGGATGCCATTAGCCTTCTTGGCCACTGCTAGCTCATGTTCAAAATATACATTGTTCAAATCCTTTTTTAATTTTAAAAATTATAATAGTGTTCTGACATGGTTCTCTTCTTTAGGTTCTTTGGGCTAGAGATAATATCTATTATTTGGACAAGATTCCAAACATTTTATGTTATATGCTGGTAAGAAGCAAGAGTATAACCATTTCTAGAAATACATTATTGTACAACAGATTTAGATTTTACCTACTAAGAAAAGAGAAAATTAAAATTCTATTTCTGAAAACATATTGTATTTAATACCTTGAACACTGAATCTATGGAAATTTTACTAAAGTTCACTTACTCAGCTGCTGCCAGAGGACTAGAGGATCAGTCAGTCAGTTATCCTCAACTTTTTCCAAGGTAAAACCAACATTGAAGTTGTATCTGTAAGCAGTTACTTGCTAGTGCAGTACAGAAAATATATTTACAATGTGTTTGCAAGGATAAATACTCCTTAAGAAATTTGCAATTACATTTTCTAATAGCTGTAAATTTTCCATCATTTTAGGGGCAATCACATACTGAAACATTTTCAGTATTTTGATTTGAGACTGATAAAAAACTGATCACTGTGCTGGCATCAACATGAAAATATTTAAGACTGTATCTGTTTGACCATGAAAAAATTACATTTATCTATTTCTGTTATTACTGTCTTTAGGAAAACGTTTAATGCATCTATTTTTTAAGCCTTTTACAATAGATTTTTTTATGATGCTACATGCTGTAATGGTTTCTCTCACGACTTCCTCCTTTACATATGTCCATTTGAAATACCTTATATCATTGCAGATTTATCTCATGTAGAGAATTTAGAGCAGAATCCTCAACTGTCTTCAGAGATATTTCACCCTTCATACCACCACATATTTTTAAAAAATATTAATATTTGTAGGTAATACATCCATTTATTTATTTGCATTATTTGATTTAAAATTTGATCATATTAAAGTTGTTTAAATCTATTAAATCTATCTTTTATTTTCCAATTAAAACACTTCTTTTTTATGAACAAATTCTTCACTTGCTGAGTTCAGTGGGAGATCTTAAGAGGAGTGTCACATATAATAAGATAATCATCTCTAGTTCCTTCATAACTAAGCATATATCTATTCTGTCTTTAGTGAAAATTATTTTTTAGATTTTTTTAACTGAATTTTTGAGAAAAAAACATCAGATATGCATATTCTGGATAACTACCCATTTAATATATTCTAACTACAATATGGTTCATAACAATGTATTTCATTATGAGTACATGCTTAGGGACTGTCTTTCTCTACTGAGAAAATGTATTTAGTTTGAATACCCTTTGAGTTTCTATGCCTAAAGTCATATTGGTTATAGGAATCATTTCTATTCCCTTGTGTCTCATTCTAAATCGAGAACAAAATGAATACAAGCCACTGCTATATAGTTTAATAGGGATTTGTATAACACCAAGTGAATATAGTAAATACAGCAGAACAGAAAACATGTGGAACTATTTTAATAGCATTATGCTTCCGTTGTGTTGTAAGAGATTTAGAATAGAGATTAGCAGCTGTTAATAAGCCTTTATCTTTGACCACTAGATAAGCTTCTTAAAAACTTTGAGGATTCGCCTCGGTTCTAAATCTGTAGTAGTGGAAAACTCCAGAAAAAGGGAGTTGTGCTTCTTTTGAGCTACCTTCTTCTGCAAGAGATTCCGGAGGTAATCGTGCTTCTAGAAGCACCTTTTGCACCTCCATGCACCAGTGTAAAGTAAGAGAAGCAAGCTTCTTGGTATATACCAACTCACTGCCACTCAGTACTTCAATGCTACCTTAGCAGAGTCTGTTGAGTTGTTTAGGGATGCAAAGAGAAAGAAAGTGGATTTGTTTAGTTGACTTAATCTTTTTTATATGTCAAAGTAAGAAACAGCAATCCTTTAAAAGGAAAATAACATGTTTTGAAAAACTAAGTCTTTGAAAAGTAGTCGTAAGAATCCAAAAAAACCCAAAACCAAAAACCCAAAACCAAACAACTCCACAAAACAAACAAAATCCAAACAAAACCTCAGGGAAGAGTGGCAAATCCAATCTTGTTTGTGGACACCTTTTCATCCACAACTCAATTGACTAACGTTTTTAATGACTATGAACCCACCACCATTCTTCTCTAAATACACCTGTTTCATTAGATTAAAATAGGAGAGAGGAATAGAAGACCTAGAAACCCAGGTAAAGCCTGTATAATGCTATTAAGTATATCCAGTTCTTTAATTGAAGAAATCACCTTGTTAAAAAGATTCATTCTCCAGCACTTATTAAAAAATCTCTGGACTGCTAAATTTTAAAACCACCACAATGGCAAAAGTTATAGTGGCTGGAGGCAGAAATCAAGCTAGAGGAAGAAAAGGAATATGATGCTTCGGGCATACTTGCAGCTCCTATTACTTCTTATCCCCTTTAGCAGAGATGAAATGTCAGGGACCCACCATATTCACTGCACCAGTAGAAGTAGGAACAATTGGAAGACGTCTGAATTAAACCCTCCTGTTCAAACAGCTTTCATGGAGATTTGCCAAGCTTACTGTGGCATCAAGAATGTAAACCTGAGATAACCCTGCTGATAACCAGTAATTCCTGTAGTCAGAGGTGCTATTCACATCACCTCCTGCCTGGAAGAAATTCAAGTTTCTGTGGGCAATGACAACACTCAACTGCAAAGAGCCACCTGGTGCAGCTGCCAAATCTTGAATCCCATAGCTTCTTGTAAGTGGATGCCAGCTCTCCTCATTCACTTCCTTTATTTCCTTCATCCTGACTGTTTGTAAGGCAGGCTAACAAATGCTATTCCACATTTCCAAGCCTTGAAGGGTGGTCTGGAGAAAAAAAAAGCAATCCTCGTTCAATGCATGTGTTGGTTAGCACAGAATGCATTTTTGCAGCCAGATAAAATTCAGTTAGCGCTCTATTTGAAGAACCACCTGTTTGCTCAGTTTGGGAATTTCCTTAATTATTATTTTTGCTTCATTTTATAAATAATACAAAAAGTCTTCAACATCAATGATGCTAAAAGCATGCTTGTTTTTAAGAGCAGCATAAATATTAATCACAATCACCATTCCAAGCCGAGAATTTTATTTGGGATAAAGTACAAATATGCAAAAATTATGTAAAAATGAGTTATTACGAGCTGTAATTAATATACTGTGCTACCAGCCGACTCAAAACACTTTGCTCAGCATTCTTAGTTTTAAAGACTGCATCAGAGCAGTGGTAAAATGTATACTAAATTCAGTAAAGCATATCAGCAGCCCTAGGATTTCTCTTCTAGCAGTGACTAGCATTACGATCTACAACATGTGTTGCAGACTTGTTGGATTTTATTTGTGCTGAAATCTTGCTATTTAAAAAAGAAAAAAAAAAAGAAAAAAAAGCAGCAATATAATTGCTGATTTACCACCGCTGCTTAATCTAATTCAGTTCTTAATGGTCCATTTGCATAGCAGAATTTGCATTTTATTTCACAGAAAATGTTATGACTCCACCTGTCTTAGTTCAGATAATGTATCAGAAAGGGGGAACAATGGTACAAGCAAAGGAGTGATAAACTACTTACCTTTACTAAAACAACTTAAATATTGAGGGGGAAGGGAGTATCATCTTTGCAGGTGAACCCAAAGTGCATCAACCTCTCCCTCCCCCCATCTCTTAGTTTCATCCCTCAGTTTTCATTTGATTGGGTTTCCAGAGCTCAGTAGTAATTTTGAAAGGTGCTGCTATCACATGTCACTATCGTCGTAAAATTTTATTCATTGTGAAGACTGTGACAGAGAATGTGCAAAGATATATGCAGGCATATAGTGCCTTATCAAACTGTAACATCACTAAACATAACTATCTTCTTATTGACTTGGACCTAATCCAGAAACTAGAGATCACAAACAAATTACAAGCTATTACACCCTGCCCACAGTGAGGTGATCAAAACAATAACAAATTAAGGATATTTTTTGATGGACAGTTTATATATATTTCATTATATTTTTGCACTTCCTTCAAGGCTCAAATCCTACGGGTGACAGCTGTCATTTTAAAGGTGACTCATTACATTCATTTACAGAGTCCCCTAACAGATGGAAAGGTCTTTGTTTCCCAGGGAACACTGACAGGTTATGATTTGCAGAGCTTTTAATCATTTTAACAAAACTTATACACATCTGTCAATTACACTATTCAGTGATGTTAATAATACAGCAATCTGGGAATGACAAAGAACACTTTTCTTTTCTTGAAACCACAACTTTTCCATCAAGAGTGGAAGAGTGGAACGAAAATGCTTTTGAAGAGCTGTTTTCTTCCAGAAAAAAGGATATAAGTACCAGTATTTATAATAACAGTACAATTTTATTTTCACAGTACCTGTCCACAAAGTTTTTTTCCTTGGCTCCCGAGCCACAGTGAAGCTATAAATCATTAAAACATACAACAGATAAAACATGACAAGCTGGAATCACATGAATAATTAAAACCAAAGTCACAGTGCAGAACTGATAATTTTGGTCAGGTACAGAATAAGGGTCTTCACTTTGGTGCTTTTTATGGTCCTGACAGCAAGCACTTCAACCTCCCAAGGCTTCAGAATAGAGACAGAAGATGTATGTGTACCAGAAGATGTGGTGGCTCTGCCTCATTACTAAAGCACAGCTCATTCATTCATTATAGACCTGAGGCCACAGTCCCCTTACATAAAGCAGATTTATTTATATTTTTTTGCAACAGTATGCACAGGACCTCCACATAGCAGTTACACATTCTTTACAAGGCAATGACACCAGGTTCCTTTTTCAGAACTATAATGTTCAATATCAACATACACAGGGGCATCTAAATGAAAACTCTTTAGCAAAAACTAAAAAAATCCAAACCAAAACACCAAAAATGAAAACCGTTAAAAAAAATTCACATCTTATATTTTTATTTTTTTATAATTAGATTTACTTTTTTTTTTTTTAATTTCAGGTACCTACTACAAAAACTAAAGTAGCCATAATCCTTTGAAATGTAACCCCAACTTAACTGCACCTTAGTAACAGAACTCTTCCAGCTTTCAATGAAACCACGTTTTTTAAGTTCTCTCAGTGGAAGACTTTTGTGCCATCAGGCAGATCTTAGTACTATTTAATATCATTACAATTGAATTTGAAGACCCTAGAGAAGGATTCACAGCTACTTTTTAAGCACTACTGGTAAGTAGTGACATATTTTGTACTGCAAAGGTAATACAGAGGCAAAGCAAAACAAAACAAAACAATCCAATGTTTTGGACAGAGAAAGTATTATTATCTCCAAACCAGTCACAGCTGGAGTAATAAGACTGAAAATTTATAGGTTATGGTCTGCACAGGCAACATGTGCTGGAGCCAGGAATTTAACTTCAATTTCCCTAGAAGTCTAATCCAGACCTTGAACTACTACCACCACCTTTTTATCTTCTTCCGAAAGCCCAGATAGGTTATGAATCAGAAAAGTAGTTGCTGGAATATAACCATGTTCTAGGGCACTTTAACCCCAACTTTTAACCTCTTCTCTGTATATTCTCTATAATATCTCTGCCATTCATCCGGTGATAAAATAGTCAGGAAGGGTGTTTCCCAACATCTTCCTAGTGTCCTTAGACTTCTAAGGTCCTTGACATCTCTGTATATATTCTCTTGGAAAGAGTATGGACTACTTTCAAGTGCTATTCTGTAAAATAAAATAAGTGGCAGCTGGCACCATACAGTTTTGTTATAATGAAAACATGAGGTGGTTGCTATTACACAGTCCTGCACTAATGAGAACAGTGGGAGACTAGCATTACAATGGTCTAATGAAAACAGGAAATGGCTGGCATTAGATTGGTATAATGAAAACAGGAGGTGGCTGGCATTACACTTATAGAATAAATAAATTAAGATTTCTGGCCCTACGAATCTCATCTACATTATATATGATTCCGGTGTGTAAGAGAGAGATTTAAGTGAACACAGGGCCAGTGACGGTCAAGAGCATTATTTCTTACAGCATCTCACAATCAGAAAGGTGTCATTTTCTTGATATTTTTCATTTATTTTTTGTGGCCATACATCAGTGAAATAGGGAACTGGTTTTAAGAAGTAATAAATAATCTATACAGATTATTTTATTTTAAAATATCAATAGCAGCATATTTTCTGCTGCATGTCTTGCTAGATTATGAAAGGGTAAGATTAGCTTCTTGAATGTAAAATTCAATATAACAAACTTTTTAATTAGCCTCCTGCTTACATGTCCCCAGTTTGGGCTAAATATCCAATGATTCTAAGTACTTTGAGGTATTTCATATAGTGTGGAGAATGAGACCAAGAGGAGAAAGAACAAAACTGAAAACAAACACAAAATTCATCATTCACCTAATGGGTTTCCTTCTACAAACTGAGGTCAGGTGTTTTTGCTTCTTGTTTTTCAAGCTAACCTCCCTTGTTGAGCCTTTTTAATTATTATTGCACAGGAGGGTCTTCTGTGCAGCTCTTGAACAATAAATACAGAACCATCTTCCCTTTTATTGTGACTTTTAGAATGATCAGAAACTGATTGATTCTCACTCTCCTTCATATGGCTGAATTCACTATCAAGTTCATATAGTTCAAGGCCAGTACATTAAGACACTGCATCAATCCACTCGTATGGTACCTTTCAGCCCCTCAGTCTCTCATGTTTCACCATCAGGCTCGACAACATCATTTCTGGACATTTTCCATCAAAACTAAGAGACAAAATGAAACAAGAAAATGTTTGGAGTATGATTTTCAGAGCAGCAATTAGCATGCTGGAATGTTCTAGCATAAAACGCTGTGCTTCCTGCAGCCTGGTATTCTGCCGATAGCTTTGGTTTCCATGCTCAGATTGCAGTGAAAATATTCCAGTCAGGTAGCTCTGAGCGAAACAGCAGTGTGATGCAAATAAGGAACAGATAATCAAATCAAACTTTCTAATCGAGTTTTGCTATGCTGACTCTCTTATTTCTCTCTAGTCTGCAGTTTGCATGTTGTTTTACAACACTGCAGAATTAGCTTAAAGAGTAAATACTTGTGAGTTTATAGAATCCTGTCATGTCTCACATATACTGAAGAACGAAGGAAGGAAAATAATCTTCCTTGCTGCTTCTATTATTGCTTTAATTTCTTTACATCTTTGGTGTGGTACAGATGAAATCCTTTGGAAGGAGTGGAATAGGAGATGAAGAGGAAATCAGAGGGGTAAAACAGGGTGAGTGCTGTTAACAAAATTTTTGCTTTCCTTTTCTTTTGTTTTTATTTCTTCATGAAACAGCTGGGGAAAAAAAGAAAAAGAAAGAAAGAAAAGAAAGAAGAAAAAAAGAAGTAGCCATACCTTACAGACCAGATTTTAAACTAAGACGTATGGCACTGGAAGCAGCATATGCCTTATAAAATCTGCTGTAATGCTTTCTGTGTGCAAGCCACAGACGTGGCTTAATCGAGATAGGAGGCGACACGTGCCGTGCATCTGAGATTAGTGTCTGGCCCTCAGCCATTAATGCTGGCATCCCAGGAACCAACTCAGTCCTCTGCCAAACTTCTGCTGGGATTTGGATTCACTGAATCTGACTCACAGTCTTTAATCCCCCCAAGCAGTATCTCTTTGAATTGCGGCGTTTGCAAAACATACAGGTGGTGGTCCAGCCATGACAGCGCCTGCCTAAGCTCAAGAAGCGGCACACTCTGTGTAAGAGTTTTACTACACAGAAAGCTTCTAGCACTCTACTGTGCAAATCTGAATCTCCTTTTTCTTGTGTTCGTTATACTGCAGAGACAATAGTCATATCACCCATTGCATAAGCCTTCCAATCATTTTGAAATATTTGTGATCTTACAAATGTCGTATGCTATAAATCTCCTTGATGGGTCTCATCGTTCCGTAAGCAATATTTTTCATTAGCTTTGCAATAAAATGGCATTTTGTCCTATTTTCAAACTAACAAATTTTGTCAGGGTTGGCATCTTTATTACATTACCAAATATATCAGTCAATACCACCTGGTGTAATTGAGTCTTGTTATATGATTCAGATAGTTGCTTAAACTATGGATTTTTCAAAGTCAAATTTTCTGGCAGAAAGAGTATTGTTTTAATAGAATTTTAGATAAATAGGTAGTGTATCACTGTAACTACTAGTCTTGATTTAAGATAATAAATTGACCTCTCCATGTATAATATTCAAGATCATTTATAATTGTGTTGCACTGAAAAAGCTGTATAAAAGTCATTTGATTAATCTTGATTTCTATTTCATGCTGCATATCAAAACTAGCACCTGACACTCACAGTAGAACACGAGTGACTGTGACAGTGAAGTTCTATACAAGCCAAGGTTTTTAAGTTATTTTAAATAATAATGGGGAATATGGTCCCTTCTGGGTTTCTAAGCAAGTTAGGAAAATGGCATCATGAAAAGGTGCCTATCTTTTAATGGAAGGAGGAAATTAAAATTTAAAGAACCTAGCAACACACACACATACACAAGGAGAAGAAACATGGGACAGAGAAAGATTTAAAACTGAGCCACACAGATTTAACAAAACTACGTTCTGAGCCTAACCTTTTTCTTAGATGTACTAATTTATTACAAAGGAGTAACTCTATATTAATACACAGATAATTAAATTTTTCCATTTTCATGTGTATCTGTAATCTCATTTTGGACAGCCCATTAAATTGCAAATATTGAAATGACATCTAGATATAATTTATTTCCTTGTGATTGTTTTCTGCTTATATTTGCAGATCAAAGAAATAGTTGAAAAGTCCAGATAAGTGTTTAGAATGTCCTTATCTTAACCAAAAATAAAGACTGGGTTCTAATCATCACTTCCACATAACAGAACACTTTCTGTCTTTTTTCACGGTACTAATTCAATTTAAGTAAATTATTCTCACACATTACATTCTTATAACCTTCCTGACACTCTGAGGGCAGATAAAATACAGATTTACTTACTTTAAGGCACTACAATTTCCTTGGTGATAGACACTGAAAAGCTGTAAACTGTATATGACCACGAGAGCCTCACAGTTTAGATATAGCCTGAATTTTCAGTACACACAAAACCTATTTACTACAGTAAGTAGTTGTGCCAGATCTAATCAATTAAGTGGAGCTCGACCAGACAATTCTTGGGACGCATCCAAGGAAAACATAGTGAGATCTACTAAGTAAACTGGACTGTTTACCAGGTGATACTGTCCATTTCTTTTAAGCCAATGTTAAACTAATGAATATTAATCTAAATTATTTCACCTGGCAAGTTCCCTGCCTTTTCAGAGCTTATAGCAGGAGCTCTGCTCTCATTTCTCCCCTTTCTTATCCTATGATAGATTGAAAATTTTTATTCTATGGCCCTGAACATCTATTACATGGCTTCCAGAGGTAGCAGACACTGAAGCTGGTGCTCCAAGTGGGCTTATCCAGAGCCACATTGCTAATGCCATCCTGGTTGTGGGAGGAATGGAGAGCTTGAGTCTTGCCTTGAGTCTCTTCTTTGTGGATTGGAGAGAAAAAATGCAGCATTGACTGTTAATGGGTCAATGGCATTTTCTGCAGATAAACTATATTCCTGGAGATTTTTGGACTAGACTTCAGTTTGGATTAGTGAAGGAGAGATTTCATATCCTTGGGGACAAGCTGAAGCTCTCCAGGAGTAGTGTAGTTGTACTTCTACCATTGTTTTTTGGTTTTGTTTTTTTTTTTTAAAAAAAAAAAGCCATATAATTGAATTGTATGAAAATAACAAAAAAAAACCTGATTCTGTCCATTCAGAGAGTTTCATTGCAACTAATATTTGTGCAGTTGCTACATGAATGAAAATTATTTACAGAATATTACAAAGCAGGTGCTGATTTTTCTAGACTTACTGTAATGCTCAGACTGGATTGTGTCAGATGTAGTTTGTTGGTAAAAATTTCCTTGTATTTGGGAATGAAACATATTTCTAGGAACTCTGGTAATGGACAGAGAATAACAGTAGTTTATAACCGTGTGAAAATTTGTCTGCCATTAACCAGGCATTCTTATTACAAGCAATCATATAGCCAAACACTTGGGAACAGATTATTTTAATTTTAGAAATAGTCTTAGGGCATGTCCATAAATCTTAGCTTTTGACTGCCAAGAATACTATCTCTCACTATAACAGTTTTACTGGTACTATAAAGGTAAAAAAACCCCACTTTTGGCCTATGTATGTCCAAAGAGTACACGTAATTCATGTATCTCAAAGAGGAAGAGCTGTCAATGTCTTTGGGGTTTTAATATATTTTGTAATAAAAGTAAAACAAACAAACAAGCGAACAAGCAAAACCCCTCCCAAATCTGCACTTTAAAATACTCCAAGTCAATCTAAAAATGTCTAGTTCATCAAGTGTTTTCCAAACTGATTTGCACTAAACTGATATGGAACAATCCCTCCTCCTTTTGATAGTTTGTAATAAAAAAAAAACCCAAAAAACAAACTGCACCATGGCCAGAAAACATCTGAAATCCAGAACTCTGGGTTTGGCTATGGTGTGGTAAAGATTACAGCAGTTTGGCAGGACAGCAGTTGTGGTTGGAACAAATTTACAGGTGGATGCAGTCTACGGAAGAGCAAGGGGAAGGGGGAGTGATACTCTGTGTTAAGGATCCCCTTTATGCAGAATTCAAGTATGAAACTCGAGGTCTGGCTGATGAGAGCATCTCTCAAGATCAGAGGGGAAAGGAATGGTGGGGATAATACCCAATAGGATGTAGTGAATAAGACTTTGTCCCTCGTCCGACCTAAAAAAGCTGTCCTACTCAAATATCCTTGTCTTTATGGGGTATTTCAATGACCTGGGCATCTGCTGGGAGAGAAACAGCAATAGACAGGAAGTCCAGGAGATTCTTAGACGACTCTGGTAGCAATCTCCTAATGCAAGTGCTGGCAAGGGTGACTGGTATAGTGCTCTACTTATAAATAGGGAAGACCTGGTGGCAGTCTCAGAGGGTGGCTGGGGTTTCAGTGTTGCTGAGATGATTAAGTTAAAGACCTGGAGGTGAAATGGGAAGGCAAGCAGTACATTTTTGGATTCTGGACTGAATAACTGCATATGTCATCTTATTCAGGATGCTGTTTGGGAACTCATGGGAACCTGCCATGAAGAAGAGTTACCTGATTTTTTGAAGGCAGCTTAAAGACAGCTTAAAGACAGGTCAGGAATTAATCATAGAATTACAGAATCATAGCATAGTTTGGGTTGGAAGTAGCTTTTAAAGGTCATCTAGGTCAACACCCCTACAACAAAGAAGTTTGTCTCCCATCATAACAAATAAATTAACTGTGTTTATTTCTGCTCTTCTATATCCGTATAAAAACATTTTTTCTTTCCCACAGGATTCTTTTCCAAAAAAACAATACATGTAAAGTGGCGACAACAGCATTGTCCACAAAGAAAGAGAATAACCAATAGCAGAAACTTTCTGATCTTTCCAATTCCTCTCCAAAAGAAAAGCAGGCAAAAATCAGAAATAAAGTTTTATTCTAAAAATGAAATGGTTAAACATACCTATTTCTGTTTTACTTCAGTCATCACTCAATTATCCAGCACTATCGCAGGTATCCTGTAGCACTGCCTCATGCATACCTTTTTCTCGTTTTTTTTTCTCCCAACATGATGTCCATCAGCTTTTTAAGACAATGGCAAGAATGATGGGAGTTTCTAGGTAGAGAGAATACCAGATTTTCTTTCCCAAAAATCTATTTTGGTAACATTTCTGCATGATAGTTCAAGATTCAATATCTTCAGAACTCAGCCAACTCAATAATTTACTAAACCACGCCAACTGCAAAGAGAAGAAACAAGATATGTGTGAGGCCTTGGATTTTTATCTGTATAGGATAAAACCTTTCTTTCTTTTTTTTTTTTCTTTCCTAAAGCTGTTTGTCTCCTTTGCTGAGAGAATGAAAGGGGAAGCAATTTCCACTCAGAGTATCTCAAAGTGGATCTCTGTGTCTATTATGCTTTCCCATGATTTATCTAAGCCACCTGATAATATATGACCACACTCAACAAGGACCTGTGAAGCTTAGAAATACAATTTGCATTCAGTGTAAGACAGAGTTTCATACACATTTTTTTAAAAAAATCATTGTGTTCTAATGCATGTGCTTTACAAGGATGCTTCCTATATAAAATCTTTCAGTAATTATTACCATCTGCTTCTTAGCCCCACTCAGCTGTACTGCTTTGGAGCCACCTGCAGCAGAATACATACAGAGACGAGCAATCAGGAGAGGGAAAAAAAAAAAAAAAAAGGAGAGATACTTCTTTTTATAAGAACAAGATTTTTTAGAAACAGGATATTTCACTTTCATTCTTTATGTTCCATGGACTCTAAGAAGGAACTGGAGGATGGGAGTGAGCGATACAGCCCTTCCCCTCTTGGTTACTATACAAATGGACAAATAAGTTGCATCTTTGTCCCCTAGGGACTTCACTGGCCAAAATAAGATGGTTCCAGTCATAGTGGAAAACTTACAGTGGAAAACAGAAAGGAGCAACACACAAATCACTTACTGTGTGAGTAAGTTGGTATTTTTATTATGGCAGGAGGAGATAGAGTAGATTTTATAACTAGAATGGTAACTGAATTTTGCAAGACCAGGAGATACTAAAAGATA
Organism: Porphyrio hochstetteri; assembly: GCA_020800305.1. Taxonomy (NCBI): domain Eukaryota; kingdom Metazoa; phylum Chordata; class Aves; order Gruiformes; family Rallidae; genus Porphyrio; species Porphyrio hochstetteri. The sequence continues at coordinate 184,863,406 of CM036905.1, read as the reverse complement.
GTCCAAAAATTGCACCTTCCTAATGTGTCTTGTTAGTGCCAAAGGCAAACTTTTTCAGCAACTTGAATTGCATTGCATAAGGGCAGATCTGGGGAGAAAAAGAAAATGAAAAAGCAGACAGTTGTACTATGAAGGTGTTTCTATAGCATATGCATATGTTGACAAACTAAGCAACAGCTGCTTTATTGGCAATATTCAGTGATAAGACATTGATGCTGCGCCTTACAGAGGGAACTTTTCTTGTAGCGAACTACTGCTAAATGAAACATCTCATCCTGCTTGAACCCTAAAGGAAATGAAGCAGGTATCCACATTGCATTTTAATTTATCAAATTGGAGTACAAGAGCAGCATATATTAGAAGTTTTACCACAATTCTCTATCCAAAGCAATCTACCTTTTCTTCTTAAAAAAAAAAAGTTAGGTATCTCTAAAAAAAATGTCTGGATTTGTACAGCACAAACACACTCATAGGAAGGTTAGAGCTAGTAACTTCTACATGAACCTGTGCATTCATCTAGCTTGGCAAAATTCCTAACAAGGATGTACGAAGAGTCATGAAGTGCCTTGTTCTCACCTTGATGAGCACTTAAAATGTAATTTACTGTTGCTCTCAATTATTGTAGATTCCACAAGTGTTTACTATTTTTGGCACCCTGGAACCTCACAGCCAAATGATGATGAATGAATGTAATGATTTGTTCTGTTTTAAGAGAAATCTGGTGGCAAAGCAAAATAAGATATTTAGGCTAATTTGCATGACTACTTCTTGAAACTTTATAACTGTCTAATAAACTGTCAAAAAGATGTGCTAACATTATGGTGAAAAAGATGCTCCAGAATGACAGAATTTTTTTTTTTTTTTTTTTCCCCCAGAGAACAAGTTATTTCTTTCGAAAAAGAAAAAGGGATAGTGGCATATTTTGCTAATGTGTTAATTGCCTTAATCATCTAGAAGCTCCTCTTCAGTTGTGCAATTACATTCCAATCTAGCCCCCAAGAAAAGGGTTCAAGTGCTGGGAGAATTTGACAACTGCTGTCTAACTAACTTATTAGCATCAAATTTCTTTCTTCAGCAGGCAAAACCTATGAAAAACCTTCAGCACCTTTTTATCAACCTTTCAGATTTTTTAGCTATTTTTTCCTTTCTTTTCTTCAATTCTCCTCTTGTGTTATTGGTCTTTGGTCATGAAGGGAAGCAGTTACTATGAAATAAAGTGTTCACTTCTTCCTTTCTCTAGTCCAATTTTTTTTTTTTTTGTATTTGTGGTGGTCTGGCCCTGGCTGGAGGCTAGCTGCTCTATCATTCCCATCTTCAGCTGGACAGAGGAGAAAATAAATAATGAGAGGCTTAGGAGTTGAGATAAGGACAGGGAGAGATCATTCTGCAATTAGTGTCATGGGCAAAACAGACTGAACATGGAATAAAGGGAAGAAAACTACCTAATTTATTACACTACACACCCAGTGAAACCAGACTTGGATATTGAGAAATGCGACCAGATCTTAAAGCACCTTCCCCCACTCCTCCCTTCTTAGCAGAATTAACTTTAGTCTTCCCACCACATTGTAGCAAGGGGAGGGGCAGGGAATGGGAATTATGGTCAGTTCCTCATAAATTGGTTTCCTTCTTAGCTGGGGGTGAGGGGTATTCCTCATACTCTTTCCCTGCTGCAGCGTTGGGTCCCACCCACAGGAGACAGTCCATGAACATCTCCAACGTGAGTCCTTTCCCACAGGGCTTCAGCTCTTCCCCAGCTACCCCGGTGTGGGTCACTTCTGTGGGGTGCAGTCATACAATCAGTCTCTCAAGCCCAGACTGCTCCAACCTGGTCCCTCATGGAGTCACAAAGCCCCGCTCAGTAAACCTGCTCCAGCCTGTATCTCTCCCTCTCTCTTGCTCATCTCTGTGTCTCTGTCTCTCTCCATGGGCTGCAAGTGCTGGCAGGGGCTCCAAGGTGGATCACAGCATCTCCTGTATGTCTCCACCTGCTCCAGCATGGGGCCTCTCCATGGTCTGCAGATGGGGTCTCATCCTTTTCCATAGTCTGTGGGGGGACACCCGCTCCACCATGGGTTTCTCCATGACCTTTCAGGGGCATCTTTCTCTCTGGCACCTGGGGCGCCTCCTTTCCCCACTTCTTCCCTGGCCTTGGTGTCTGCACAGTTTCTTACATCTTCTCACTCCCTTGTCTAGTGGCAAAATGCAGCTGGTTGTGTTTTGGGTTTTTTTTCTCCTAAATGTGATTCCCAGAGGCACTGTGACCATCGCTGATGGGCTCGGCCTTGGTCAGCAACAACTCTGGCCTTGAGCCAGCTGGTGTTTGCTCTGTCGGGCCTGCAGAGAGCTTCTAGCTGCTTCTTGCAGAAGCAACCCCTAAAGCCCCCCCTCCCCCACGCAAAACTACAACAGCATTTATCACTTCCAGGCTAGTCCTAGATGTAGAAAAATATCTTCAAGGTTTCTACAAGGTAAAATTTGGTCCTGATACAAATCCTCAGAATAAAACCCTCACATGCTAACTCCTTTGTATAGGGTCTAATATGCCATGTGGGATGAACTGAACCTTTATTTCCTGCAACATTTTATGACAGATAGAAATGGACTGCGAACAAAATAAATTTAATATCCAACATGACCTGCACTTTTGTTTTCATTAGTGCTTTCAGAGTATATCCTCTCAGCAAATGAAGAGAAATTTTTCAGCATAGGCTTTACCAGAAACAGACTTTTGGTCCTTCCTTTCAGGCTTCTGACCCAAGACTTGGATCCATGTAGGATTTTGTCACCTTCTTTCAGGAAGGAATCTTCTATTCTGACAGATGGCATTGCAGACTGCGGGAATATGGCGTTTTAAAAATAATTTTGGGGAGATGGATTAGCTTCTGGAAATTTTCCTTGCTGAAATGCAAATGACACAGATTTTCCTAAATAAATACCTTCTAGGTTTGCGAAACAATCAGTCACTTTTGAAAATCTGTGTTCATTGTGTGCATTCAGTGGGAGCATTCAGTGAACACTAAACAGAAAATATTAAAAGTATAATTTAAAACAATGAAGATGACGAAATTTTTCAATCATACCAATCACTGTTCTTTAAAAATAAAATGCTTGAATAAAACAATTTAGCTAATTTATGTAGATAAAATTTTCCCTTTCTACTAAATAAGATAAAAGTAATAATACTGGTAATTCGGTTATGCTATTTATTGACATGATAGAAAAATTAGGGACAAAAATTATCTGCACTATGCAGAAGGTCAAATAGATTATTCATAGTAATGCTTTCCAGCCACAGCATTGATGAATCTATAAAATTCTCATACTTCAGAACATGTGACGATTACCAAATGGTGATCACAGTATCATAGAATCTTAGTCAAGAGGAAACCTCTTTAATGAGTAGTTTACCCCCATAGCTTTTAACTCCAGAGAACTATTGAAATATTTGGATCTGGACATGTAAGAACAGAACATCATATTGAACAGACTCCTGCTCTGATCCAAAATGTCAGTAGGTTGACAGATTCACTCAGAGTGCTACGTGGAAGACTTCTTGATGCTGTTTTGTCTTAAGAAACGTTCTGGATGGGCTCATTTACTCTGTTCATAAATATTTGACAACCATATTTGCTTATGAAACACAAATGCATCATTACTTAAACTAATCCTTAGGGATCATTTTTTGCAGTTGCTATGCTTTTTATAGTACCATGCTCTTTGTATAATTTTGGTTTTGAACGGCTGTTATCACCAAGAGTTTAAGGCTGTACAAGGAGTGTATAAACACACACATGTCAAAAAGACTCTTTAGGCATTTTGTGAGTGATTTTGAATTTGGTTTTGGGTTTTTATTTTGGGTTTTTATTTTGGTTTGTTGGTTGGTTGTTTGGTTGTTGTGGTTTTTTTTTTTTCATTCTGATGTTTTAAAAATTCAACTTAAAAAATTAATTTTCTCTCATGATGTGTAAAGGCATAATATCCTACAGTGACTAAAGGATGCCATTTGGGGCTATTGTCATCTAATATTATGGAAATCGTTTTCCTCTTTAAATGCACTTGTATGTTCCTAACCCAGATCTATACTGTTAAAAATAGCAAAGTTGAGGCTAGTCTTCCACTCTAAGGAATGAATTGGCTCATATTCACATTTTTTCACAGAATCAGAATCACAGAATCACTAGGTTGGAAAAGATCTTTGAGATCATCGAGTCAAATCATACCTGTCCTATACTAAACCATATCCCTAAGTACCTCGTCTACCCGTCTTTTAAATACATCCAGGCTTAGTGACTCAACTGCCTTCCTGGGCAGCCTGTTCCAATGCCAGACAACCCTTTCTGTGATTTTTTCCCCCTAATGTCTAATCTAAACCTGCCCTGGCACAGCTTGAAGCTATTCCTATCACCTGTTGCTTGGGTGAAGAGATCAACAGCCATCTCTCTACAACCTCCTTTCAGGTAGTTGTAGGCGGCTATAACCTCAGCCTCCTCTTCTCCAGGCTAAACAATCCCAGTTCCCTTAGCCTCTCCTCCTAAGGTTTACTCTCCAGACCCTTCACTAGCCTGGTTGTCCTTCTCTGGACATGCTCCAGAACCTTGATATCTTTCTTGTATTGAAGGGCCCAAAACTGAACACAGTACTCAAGGTGTGGCCTCACCGATGATGACCCATGCTGGAGCAGTCTGTTCTTGACGAAACGCATGCCATGGAAAGGACCCATACTGGAGCAGGTTATGAAGAACTGAAGGCCCCATAGGAAGGACTCACACTGGACAAATTCATGGAGGACTGTTTCCCATGAGAGGGACCCCATGCTAAAGCAGAGGAAGAGTGTTAGGAGTCCTCCCCCTGAGAAGGACGGAGTGGCAGAGATTAACTCATGATTAACTGACCATAACTCTATTTCCCATCCTCCTGTGCAGTCTAGGGGGAGGGGGTAGAAAAGATTCAGAGTGAAGTTTTGCTCAGGAAGACGGGAAGGTGTTTTAAGATTTGGGTTTAGTTGTCATTATCCTACTCTGATTTAATTGGTAATAAATTAAATTAATTTTCCCACTTGGAGTCTGTTTTGCCTGTGAGGATAATTGCTGAATGACCTCTCCATAACCTTATCTGAACCCAAGCACCTTCTGCTGTATTTTCTCTCCCCTGCCTAGCTGAGGAGGGCAGTGGTGGAGTATCTTTGGTGTGCACCTGGCCTCCAGCCAGCAACAAACCACCGCACCTGAGTATCCTCTAGAATATGTGCAATGCCCTTTGGGTCCCACAATATAATTAATTAGTATGTGTCTATGAATGGAGGTGTGTTAATCCAAAATTCTTGAATAAACATGTTAGAAGATACCCTACACTGGAAATTCAAGAACATATTTTTTTAATTCAGGCTGGTAAGAGGTAAGATATTGTGAGGACAAGATGTTTCACAGAAACCAGAAGGCACACAATTTGCAGAACAAACAGCTTTAGAGTTTGAAAAGCATATGTGTTAAGGGTTGTGTTATATCCTTCCAAGCTACTGTGCTCTATTTCACCTTGTGAATAATCAGTCTTATGTCTAGTGCTACCTATAGTAGTCATGCTGTCAGTCAGGTTACCCTTCTTAAGCAATATTGACAGCATGTCTTTCTCCTTGCCTTGACCATCTATGACAAAACTTATCAAAGGGATTCTATTTCTGAGATTTGAAGGAATGTGTACTCTACCTCTACCTCATGGAAGTCTTTGATCTGTCTGCTAACAGTGCTCATCAGTGATTCAGAAGGAACCTGACCATCATTGCTTTCCTTTAATGATGCAAGGAGTACAGATGACTATTTTTGTTTTTTAAAAAGTCTATTTCTGTGAAACGGAGAGGAAAGGAGAGGAGAGGAGAGGAGAGGAGAGGAGAGGAGAGGAGAGGAGAGGAGAGGAGAGGAGAGGAGAGGAGAGGAGAGGAGAGGAGAGGAGAGGAGAGGAGAGGAGAGGAGAGGAGAGGAGAGGAGAAAGTGAAGATCCTTCTGTAGTTATTAAAGCCTGGCTGAGGCTTCTGGTTCAGCAAGCCCCAGGCAATTGATGTCTGCAATAGGGAAGCAAGACCAGGGAAAATGTCACTTCATCCTTGCCCTACTCGTCATCTTCCCCTAATCATTCATTGTAGCCTCAATGATGTTGGGCTAATGGAATCCTCCATTGTTTCCTGATATGGACACTCTTATATTCTTAGGAGAGATGCAGGATTTACACAAATGCCACCTTATATACTGAATACGGTACCGAACTTGATAATTTCCCATGTGAGCTGGATTTATTTTAAACCTCTGAATTTCTTTAAAGAATTATAATCCTATAAACCACTTACTCTTACACAGTCTCCATGTAAATTGCTTGAATGAAAACTAACTTGACTTTTGTGATGTTTTGAGTGACCTGGTCTCCAGGGCCAAGTACATTGACCTGTGTCCACACTGTTTGGAGAGCTAGTACTATATATGCTTTGTCATATCCTTAAAGCATAGTATTTGTCTCAGTGTCTCCTCTGAGATCCATTTCAAGATGTAAGTATCAATATGTTTTGCATATACATCTATATATCTATATATATTTAAGTTGACAGTGTACTAAATAATGTGAGGACTATATTTCAGCCTACTAGACTGGTGTTCCTAAAGTCTAAACCTAAGGATAAGCCTCTGGTTGGTAGGTTCATTTTAAAGTGTTCATTGTAAGCTTATTTAAAGTTTTGGGATCATTGTGAAGACTGGGACAGGAGCAAAGACTTGTTGCGTACCATCTATATTGTATTTTAGGAGTAGTCTTTTCCCAAAATGCACTTGAATTTTTGCTACAGCAAACTAACTCACCAGCTCTGAAAGAGCTGAAAATAAATGAGAGGTCTTTGCACGAATTTTAAAGGAAGTATTTTGCTATAAATTAAACCATAAACTTAACATGCTATATTTTGTGAGGAAGATGTCTCCTTTTTTTCCTATACCTGCAACCTTTAGAATGTCTTGTTTCTGGCTTTTCCAACTAATTTCAGTCAAAAAGTGAACGTACTCTAGTCAACATAATAAAGCCAAGGTGACTAGTTGAGTTCTGCCAGTCCAGTGATGACTAGAGTGATACTCAAAGAGATTCATTGCCCATCCTGCACAATAATGAGCACTCAGAGATGCAGCTTTTAATAGAAGGAACTTAACCTTAAAATCTGCAATTAAGAGTGTGGTTTCCACGGAGACAGCTGTGAAAGATGCAATGAAGTTGTAAAATAAACAAGTTGAAGAGTGTCATAAACTAGCCTAAAAATAAAAGAAAAAGCCAGGAGCAAACAAGGTATGAATTGTTTTCTGCACTGTAACTCCTCACAAGACCTTAATGTTTTGTGATAAATGTAAGCAATTCAGAAAAAGCAGCCATGGAGGATCATATTTACAAGAAGTGTTACATTTCATCAGGACATAAGCATATGAAGCTAGAAAAAATGTCTAATGCATTACGTGATGGATATTAGCAACGGCTGGGATTCGTCCTTACTTCCTTACTATACAATAATAGGAAGAAGAAATCTGTTTGGCTTTTACAATACAATTCAGAATGTTAACAGATAATGGTTCATCTGCATGCAGAATATGTTGTAGAAAAAAAAAAAGTATTTGAAAGATAATCATTAAGGATGCAAAAATCAAACAATACAAAGTTATAAAATGCTAGTAATGAGGTTGCTCTAATTCAGTTTTATATTTAGATGTCTAAACATAAGCGGAGAGAAACTTTCCCTGGATGTTCTCAAGGACACTCCATTTATCCATTTATAAAAGACTGATTTCAGGAGAACTGAATCACTAAATACCCAAAGCTAATGCACAAGCTGTATCTGTCATTTAAAGCAATTGGAAGACATCCTGTGACACTCGCTTCATTGACAAAATCAACTGTGTCACTCACTCAGTCCTCCCTAGTAGGGGAGGATGCTCATTTACTATTCTCATTATTCAAAATGTATGATGTTAAAGCCTTGTTTAGTGCACACTTTTCAGATCCCACCCTGGACACCTAGTTATTAATTTTCTTCTCTAGAGTCTCAAACACTAAACAACCAACATGTCTTCACCCCTGCCATGCTGTGTTAATGGGATGCTATTTTACAGGTGAAAACCAGCAGAACAAGAATGTTTTAGTCAAATGCCTAATTTGAGACAGCAAGTATTTGATTATTCAAAGTACTTGGCATTAAACAGCACTACTGCAGATCAGGAGCACAGATTTTGAACTGGATGTGTAGAAAAGAGGCAAGAGATGCTACAGTATAGGATGACTGAGTTTGTTCAGTGACTGTATATGTAAAATGCAAAAGGTGGCTAATGTCACAATCTAAGTCTCCTACTCAAAATGTTGCTTTCATGCAAAGCTAAAATCTTTCCATTCATTGATCACCACAGGGTCCACCTTAAACTGAAGTTCAAAAGTTACTTTCATTCCGAAACTGTAGGAATTGTTCAAATTCTTCTCCCCTGTTTGATGTAGGGGACAAAACTTTCTATTTTCTGAGCAAGTAGCAACATGCTAGTATGAAGGCAGCATTAAATATGTTTATTTTTAAATGAAAATATTTGTATTTTGCACAGATCTTAATACTATGTATGTACATTAGGTATTCTCAGGATATATCTGGAATACCTATCTATACTTACTCTTCATTTATGCATCCCAAATGGGTTTAGGTGAAAGCTACACAGATGCTCAGGTCAGCCAGTCAAGGCAATGTTAGTTCCAGATGTTTCCCATCACAGGACTTCAGGTGAATGTGTGTTTTGTAAAAAAAAAAAAAAAAAAAAAAAAAAAAACCTTTTAAGTTACTTTTGCTGGTTTAAAGTTAGATATCTAAAGATGTATTTTCCAGCTAAACAAGGAACACCTAGATGTTCCCTGAGGGCATACCAGGCAGGGATGAACATCAAATGGTCAATGCAATGCAGTCCTAAGTTGTCTGAGCTTAGGGGGCAAAGCTGGGGGCTGGTAGCAGTTCCAGTTGGGATCCAAACAGATCCCAAGCCACAGTGTGCTGCAGCATACTCTTCCTTTTTCCACCAGTATAGCCTTTGTCTTTCCACCCTCTTCCATGCAGTTCTCTGAGCCCTCTAAGAGTGCATCTGCTTCTAAATAACTTGACAATTGGTTTAGGTAGTTTTGAATCAATTATCATCTTTGAATCCAAAACTGCAAAAAAAAAGATAGCAGGTAGTTTTCTTTTCCTAATGTTCTTCACAGTACCTTCTGGTCTTGATTGACAACTTTGTGTCATCTTTCCACCTCACTGCACAATCCTCTCTTCCAGATCATTTATACAATGTATTAAAAAGCATGGAGTTTAATGTGACATCTTAGAGAACCTCTGTGTTAATGTGTTGGAATTTATTTTTTTTTAAATCTACCCATATTCTGTTCCTTAGCCAATTCTGCCAGTTGTATCTCCTTTATCTTTAATAGTAAAAATGATTTATGCTACAGGTACCACCTATAATTTTGCAAGCTTTTCTTTTTTCCTCACTAAAATATCTTTCACCTGGTTTAACAGGAACAGCCTCAACTGTCTAGATGCTGATATTGATCTAATCAATGAAGAGATGCTAAGCAGCCTCATATTACTGATGTCTTGTGTTGGAGAAAATTGTATAAAAAGAGGTGGTATAAGTGTAAGTGACATATAATAAATACTGTCTGTGCCAATGAGTCTTGAATTTCTTTCTGATCAGAGTTAACTGTAAGGATGTCTGTACCAATATTTCAGATAGACTATATCCCATTAGTTAAGGACTTTGGGGTGGATTATGAAAGAATTGTGTTAGAAAGCTAGCAGACTTGAAAGAATTTGAGCCCACATGTCTTGACTGTTAAGGAAATGAGGTGTACGAGTATTTAGCACATTAGAAACCAAGACTGGAGCTCTGACAGCACCTTTTGGGACAAAACCAGTCCTGATAGGATATGTTACATGCGTTCTGTAGAGAGCTTCTGAACTGAACCTTTTTTTGAACATAATAGGAAAGATATCTTACATCTGAATCCCAGTCCTGAGGTGTGAAGATTTTTTCAGTCACATTGAAACTATTCCGTTTTAACATAGAGAACCTAAAGTTTAGGAGTTTTGTTTTCTGTGGATATCTATATGCCTTCCTCTTATACAGAGGATATCTAAGGTGAGTAGGTACCTAATTTGTGTGTCTGAATGTAGGCAGGATGAACATATCCTTAGATAAACAGGAAAGTTTAGCACTCAACAGTAGATCATCTACAGATGTTGGGTCACCTCTGAAGTCAGATGCAAATTGAACTGTGATTGCACTTTTAGTACCTAAAGTTTAATCCACATCCCACTTTAGGCAGTTGGATTCTATTTTGGATTTAGCTAGTTGAGAGTATAGGACAAAATGTAAACTGAAGCAAATTGCTGTAACTGTACCAGATAATGGAGATAACTCAAGTGCTTCTAGCAACTCCAAGCTCAATCTGTAGTTTATGGATTCATTATTCTGTTCCTTTCACAAGCAGCAATGCACCAAAAGCATGCCGAATACAGATAGGCAAATCTGGTTTTCATGTTACAGTTTGATTTGAACTCGATGTTGTGCAGGAGGACTACTGGTTCTTCTGCTTCCTTTCCCTTCAGTTTCTTCAATTATACTGCAAGGTCTCCCTCTAATATTACTTTGCAAACTACCTCCCTTTCTGACATGGAAATTACATATTTCAAGACATAACTGAATACATTTCTAACAGGTCTTAAAAGGTATTTCTAGGCAAGATTCTAAAGCCTAGGAATTCTTCCTCCTTGTCTGTGGAATGTCCCTTTTGACATAACCTATGAGGAACTAGCAGATTGCTTGTTGCCTTGAAGATCGTAAATATGTTTTCTTTGATTAAATCATTCTTCATTAACAGAAGTTCGGAAGTTCTATGGCACATAATTCTTTCTATGTTTTTGAAGAGATACTGAGCAACTTATTAAAAAGCAGTAATAGTCTAGTGCAGGTATGAGGGCGCCTATATTAAGAAGTTACAGAATTCACTGTGTTATTATATGTCTCAATTCAAACCTGCAGTGTATACTTATGAGCAGTTTTGACTGCAGTTTATCACTATTTGTCTTTCTTATCCCTGACGTCACACATGGCCTTAAACACTTGGCTTTCAGTTTGAGAGTCACTTAATGTTAAGAGACCCAGCTTCAGGCTCTGAAGATTGGTTGGGTTGTCTCCTTCAGCTCTTGGCAGCTGCAAATCTAGAAAAGCAAAAATAAGAGGGGCAGGAGGGCGGGGGGTGAGGGGAGGGGAAGAAAAAGAAAAAAAGAGTAGTGTAGAATTCTATAATCTTATTTATTTATTTACTGATTTAATATCAACAGGAGAAACTAACTGAAACCAAAGATGAAATTAATTTTGTTTTACTATTTTAGAGCATTTGTTTTTAACCTTGTTTGTACATATTATATTTTAGTACCTGTTATGGTTCTTAGAATCCATTTTCTATGAGATTAAGACGCTCATATAAAATCTCAGATTTTTAGAGACTTGAGCCATAATCTCTTCTAGCACTTATTTGTGCTTTGTTGGGAAAAAAAAGTTATAAAATTATAAATATTGTTTCTTGTTGTACCCAGGTTATTACACACTTCTTTTTTACAATATAAGAGCTGCATGCTATACCTGGGCTGATGATAACTACAAACAGGACTCTACTGAAGTTGCATAGTAGCACACTCAAAATTTGTTAGCAGTTTGTCAGTTTAACAGCTTAAGGTAAAAATGTTCTATACCTAAAAATATATATAGGAACGTATCAGAAGTGGATGGCGGCAACTGATTTGCCTATGTATTATAGAATATTGAATGCCCTATTGCTAGTTCTTCTTTTCATAATGGTATTATAAATACTTCGGCAATGAGATCAGTTTTTCTTTGTAGAACCAATTTCATGTTCACTGGATCCACAGTACAGCACTCATTGCCCATCTTTCCACCGCATGCATAAAACCAGTCCCAATTCCAATTTTTTTTTTTTCCCTAAACCTATCATATTTATGAGAAGACAAAAACCTGAAAGTTGCTTAGTAATGTCATAATTTACATGTCTCATTTTGGTCCAGGTTATTTAAATCAGGAGAATGAGAAAAAGATAACATACAGTTGTGCCCAATGAAGAAGTAATCACTGTAAAAGGTACATGTCCAGACCTAACCTCTTATGTCATCTCTTATATGTAATGCTAGAGTCGAGATACTTAACAGCCTACATTGTTGAAGAGATGGCTTCCTCTCATCATTTTAGCAACTGGCTAAAAATCTATACTAGGCATTTGGTCAAAGTCTAACTACTGCAAAAAAATATCTGCTCTGAATTAAAGACAGAGTACGGCAAATAATCTGGTTCTGTGTTTTTTCTTTTGAGCTAAATCTAGACTTGAAGGCAAGCAAAGAGAGCAGCATGACTCGTAATTCTTTTACAGAAAGTTCTTTGCTATGTGGGGATTTGAGATTGTGGCTTTGAAATATGAAGTTGGGAAAAAAATAAAGAAGATGTTAAATGCTTGAAAGCCATAAACTGTAGACAGAAGCTCATATTTAATTTAGGAGGTTTGGCAAGTGTTGCATTCATTGATTTTTTTGGTTATTTTCTGCCTTTTTTTTTAAAGTTAAAATGTCACTTGGAGTGCTGTAAAGCATAACACAAGTCCTTCCCATTTTCTGGTGTGGATATATTCTGCTTTTTAGGCATCCTTTCACTGTCAATACTTACATCTGTTGCTTAAAATGCTGTTCCTGGTACAATTGTTTTTTAAATGCAAACCCATATGTGTGATCTCAAGAGAAACTGGTAAATTTTACCAAATGGGCATCCCTAAATTACATGCCATCTGCAGCTAGTGATGAGAGGACTAAACCCAGTCAGCTGTGTTCTTCTACCACTGCATCTATCATTTTGATTTGCTCTAGGGAAATCAACAGCTTTTGGCTTGAACTTTTCCTACCCCAACAGGTTATTATGGACTGGTTGAGATGTACTGGCTAAAGAATGATCTCTTTTATATCTAGCTAGGCCTTGAACTCTTTTCTTGTGGAAAACTAAAAAAAAAAAGCAAGAGCAGGCACATACTCTCACACGGATTCAGATTTTATGAGGTATAAGTGTGCAGCCTTATTAACACAGAAAGACTGTTGAAATATGTAAAATATGGAAGAAAAATTTAAGGAACATTATTATTGGCTATGTAATTGTAAATTAATAGTACTAGGAAAAAAGTAAAAATGAACTTTTCAGAACATAATGCTCACACTCTGAAGGGATAATTGTCAAAGTGGGAATTACTGTATTATTGCACGTGACTTCAGGATCATGTAAGAGAGATAGAAAAAATGTAAAAAGTAGAAAAATAATACATATATGATATCTTACTGAGGAAAATGGCCTCTTAAATCCCATTTATATCACTCATGTTCCACTATTAAATACCCCACTCAACCGCTACCTTATGATATATTCCTTAATAGTCATAAAAGTTATTGTGAGCTAATTAAAACCGTAGTTTAAAAACATAACAAAATATACTGAGATGCACCTAGCTGTTACTAACAAAAGGCTTGGCAAATGCAAATGCTTAAACTTCATGAGCCTTACTGAACAATCATAATTTGCTTTTATTTACTTCCTAACTAGATGAACTAATAAAGTCAGAAAACAGGATCCGAGTGCCAGTTCTGAAAAATAAAAAACCCACAGCTAAAACACCCCAGAACTGATCATAGCTGTGTGTATCATGAATTCATTTTCACCCATAAACTTGCTGTAGCATTTAAACATTTAGGTTTGTAGAAATGAAAGGCATAACATCTAGCATGCTAGGGAACAGGATGAATGAGATACTCCATGGGGTATGCTGAAAGAAGGGAATATCTGACATCCCACCTCTCTTTTTGATCTGAGAGATGTGTCACTGGGATTCAAGATTTGGAACTTCTTCTGAAAGAAAATTATAGGCATCTGTGTGCAGAAATGAAACCCGAGCTAAGCACCCCAGTACACAGGGCAAGTGATCAGGTCTTCATATTGGGTAGGATGGCAAATCCTCTTGTTTATCTGTTGGCTATTTTGATATGCACCATGGCAGACAATCAAGATGCTAGAAAGATTTCACTCCATCTGACTGCAGTCACTTTTTAGGGTTTGGATACTTCTGTATAAATTAGACATCAAAAATTGAAGGCATCCAAATTCCTAGGTTTTTTGTTTTGGTTTTGTTGGGGTTTTTTTGTCTTTCAGCTATGTTTGTTTTCAAGCTTTTTCCTCTATGCTAGAATTTTAATATGAGCATTTGGCATGCTCTGTGAGTGTCTGTAACATCAAATCCCACAGGGAATTTAAGCAAAAGAATGGTTGGTGCCTCTAAATAGATTTATTTAATGGCTAGGTGCTGAGTTGCTCAAACCTGTTAAAATTCAGGTGCCTAAAGTATCTGTTCTACAATTTACCTGCAGTTACCCAGGGAAATTATTTAAGGATATAAAATAAAATATTGTTGGAGTTTGGGAATTTCTATGTTATGCTGAATGGGACTCTTAAGGATAACAATTTGGGGATTTTGATTTCTGAATTACATGTGTATTCCAAGTTAAATGGCTGAATTATCTTTTTGGTCTATTCATTATATTCTCATTGCTTTAGTTTCCCATGTGTGAAATGTAAAATATATCTTTCTTCTATAACAGAGTGCTGTGAAAGAAACTTTAAAGCCTGTATACCCTCATCTACAGGAACAAAGTTAGGAGGATCTCTGATAAAGAGTTCGATTTTGAAATAATAAAATGTTTAAGATTTTAAGATATATTATGAAAGAAAAAGGAAGAAAACCAGAAGATATAAATAACAAAATAAATTAATTTGGAGGTATGTCGCCATAAAAATATTTCTGTCTTGCTTTTTGTGGTCCTCCTGTTCACTAATTTTCATAAAAACTTTTGCATTCAAAGGTAGTTCAGCACTAATCATTTTTCCATTCCACTTGATGACTTAGGAAATTAGACATCTAATAACTTTTAAAATATTCTTTTTTTCTACCATAAGTGGATAAATATTCAAAACTGCAAAGTTCTAAGTTTGCTTCTGTAAAATGCTTTGCAAGACACTTTTCTGATGAAACCAATAAATAATAAGAATCTCACTCCACCTGATTGCTCAATGGTGTAGCATCAGTCCCAGTATCATTGTAAGCATTAAAGTTTTAACAAATGTATGATTTGGGGGGAAAAAGAAAGATCAACCACAAACAAAATGATAAAAGAAACAAATAGGGAGATAAAATTGGTAATTATGTGAGCTAACTTGCTGTATAAACTCCTTGATTTATTGTAACAATTAAAGATGAAACAAAACCTCAAAATTAATATTGTGAGGCTAGAGAAAGCAGAGTCACTATCAGGGAGCAGCAAACTGGTTTGTAACTGTTTATGCATAGTTTGCTATCTCCGGTGTACTTTACTAAAAATATATGAACTGATGGCAGACTCTGACTACAAAATCCATCAAGCATTTTCTGTAAGTGCTTAAACATGATTCTACAAGCAACAGAAAGCAGGAAAAGGCTTTTGGATTTTGAAAAATCTGCTGCAAATTAAGGTATATTCATTCCCCCACTTGAAAGAGCCACAGGACCATCACACTTTTCCAAATTATGTCCTTTCTCTCCAAAGTATTGCTCACTTGGATGTCTGAGGAAAGGCGAGACCTTTCTATTGATTTTTTTTTTCAAGTGTTTTTTGTCAGTCTACATTTCTCAGGACTAATGTTAGGACCCTCTCACAGCTTTGTACCATTACCTGTATTTATTGCATTTACCAGAAATGTTTCTTCTTTGATGTCCAGTACCCAAGATTCTGAATAGCAGCAACAGCTAGAAAAAAATCAACACTCCAGCACTACCAAGTAAAGCTTGCAATAAGTGACATGAAATCATTCCCTAAGTCAATTCTAAGAAATGTTTATTAGTATCTATTTTTATATAAAGAAGAGAGATGAATGGTAGAAATGTCAAGTGATTTTCAGGCAGTTTTATATTGTCAAAGGACAAAAACATCCCCCTGTGATGTCAACAAGGACCTTTGTTATTGACTTTGATGAAGATAGGGTTTCAGTCATAATGTTTTTGCTTCATGAGGAGAGATGGAGGGAAAAGAATTATGAAGGAGTCTTTCAAATATATTTTGAACTCACTGCAGTTGTAACATCCATACAACTTGCCTGAGCATGCAAACATGAAGGCAGGTTCCTAGCTAAACAAGATATTACATCTGATCTGTCACAGAAGGTGGCTAGGATGGCAAATTTTAGCTAAATGAAAATTTTCTCCTTATGAAAAATCCCTTTGTGTCCCCAATGTTCATGCAGGGGCTTCTAGGGTTTCACATCACAGTCCTGTAGCCCGATGCTATGTGAAACTCAGCTATACTTGAGAGGTATGATGGATGAATTGACACAGCAAGCACTTGAACAATGATCTTGAAGGAAACTCAGTATTTTAAACTCTCATTTATTGCATCACTTTTCTGCCTTACAAGCCTGACTATACTTAGGATAAGTATTTACCTTTCAGCTTCTATTTGAAGGCAATTCAACAAACCTACTTTTTTGTAGGTAAATGCTAGCAAGTGCAGGAAAATGGTGCTTTCAAGATTGCATGGAGATGCACTTTTTAGCCCTAGTACCCTTCCTATCAATATGAATATCCTGTTTCTGAGCTTTTATGGTATTTTATTGTGACAACATAGAGTGAAATCTTTCCTTTAGCTGTATTTTTGTAGAAAAAAAAATACTGAGGAAGAACAATGGTTTTCTATATATATTTTCTTCCTTTCTCTTCTAATTCTGTATCTAGCAGAGAAAAAGATTAAAATATGGAAAATAAAGGAACAACTTTCACAGAAAGAAAAAATGCAGGTTTGATTTCTTAAAATTTTGAACCGCAGAGAATGGTACTGTATGCTTTTATGAAAAATATGACTCTGATTTTTTTTTTTTTCCCCTCTCTGACATTTTTCTCTTTCCTTTGGTGGCACATCAGGTAAAATTTAATTTGCATAATTTCTTGTATGTGTACATAAAAAATACATACACAACCTGTAGTTGTTTCCTTACTTGTGATGTACTGCATCCGGGCTGCTCCTCTGAGACAAAGAATACTTGCCTTGTCTCCCTAACCTACCATCAAAGAGGACATCATTATGCAGATTCTGTGGTACAGCGATCTTTGTTTGGGGCACACACAGAAGGGAAGCAGTGTGAACTATGGAGCGTGGAAATCCTTTTCCACTCACTTTCATACAGAAGATGGTCAATGGAGAGCCTTTTATAAAGTGGCTGAAGTGAAGAGCCAGCAGGGTGAATACATAACACAGAGAATATAAGAAAGCAAACTGCGGGGGGTAGGGGGGAAGAGACACTGGCTGCCAACTCCCACTGCTTTGTCTTCACTCTCTCAACTTTGTCCACTATAATCTGGATTTTGCCTTTATTCTTGTCATTGAATATGCCCTTTAGAGTGACCCAATCACTGTGACCCTTTTGGAGTCTGCAAGCACAGCAGATGCCAGCTTGTGCTGCATAATAGAAAGGTACATTCTCATTGTTGCATTCTAAAGAGACCGCTCTTGTTGGTTCAAATAACATTAGAACCAAACAAAATCTTCACCTATGCCTCAATCGAAATGAAATATTGGTGGTGTTTATTTAAGTGCAGCTTTTCATAATATAGCCTGTTCTCTGTTTTTTCTGGCCGTTTGCACTCATAAACTGAGCTTGGGTACATTCATAGACATTGCAGGTAAACTAATTGTGAATTGTTCAGGAAAAGTGCTAGATAGAGAAGACCAAACTCATGCCAGAGAATGTTCTAAAATTTAGTAGCATAGATGATAATGACTAGCACTCAGACATATTACCAGATAGGCACAAAGTAACTGTGATAGATATATTCACTGGTTCCCCTTCTAACAGTTCTATCTATGATGAGAAATAACTTCCCTAGAAGTTTCTTACATATTAGTACCACTTCTAAGTATGAGATTTGTAATCTTTTTCCCAGCCCAGATAGAATAGGGTGAAGTATTGTACCAGCAAGGTCTAAGGAAAAAAGAATAGCTTTCGACTGAATTAACTTTTGGTGTTGAAACAGTCCATAGTTTTAAAATATTTGCAGTAGGAATCAGCTTACCCACTTTCAGACATCTACAATGTGAATATCTACATGTGATCTACTGTCTGTGAAAACTTCTTCAGTGACAAAGGAGAGGCATGCTTTTAGGTGTGCTTGAACTGGCCAATTTTAGCTGTCTGCTTCAGGCTGACCAGACTCAAGCCCTGAAAGTGCCTGCTTTTCTTTTTACCGACTATTTCAGACACAGCGGCGAGCTAAGATGCAATTTACTGATTGAAGAGACAAACACAGCTAAAGCACAGCCTGATTAACTCTCTCTGCCTTCATGTTTGAACAAAAGGCTTACTGAGAAGCAAGAGACTAGCCCAGTTGAGGAAATCTACCTTTGGTCAGATGAAGCCTACACTCAGTAAGACATACTAACTTGGAAACTATGATTCCTCCTAAAAATAAGGAAACAAAACCCCCTAAAAAACCCGCATGTTTTTTGTAGTCTGAGTAGATAAATTCCTTTCCACAATGGTTTCACAGTTTTTCATGGTTTTTATGCTGTGGGATTGCCATGCTGATTCAGCTGTGATTGCACTTTCCACACTCACTGGAGCAGAATGAAGCAGGTTTTGTCCTTATTTAGTCCAAATTGTATTTGTTCATATAGTCTAGTCATGTTGTCCTTGTTTTCAAAAAGGTTTCAGCTCCATCTGGAAATGTTTCTCCCATCCCTTTTTGCAACTCTTTTTAGAAACCTCAAGGGGATATTTCGAGGTCTTGGAGTTCTGTTAAGCTTCAGATGTTCTAATTCCTTGATCACCTGTTCTGGCTGAATCTTACCTCCTTCGATATTTTTTCTAGCTCTCCTGGGAAATTTATGTCTGCTTCTGACATCTGTCCCTAAACCTTCTGTGTGAACACAGAGGCAAAGAATTCATTTGATTGTGCTTTGGTTATGTCTGTCTCTTCAGTCAGTAAATTACCTAGGCCAACTCTTTGAGTTTTGCTGTCTCTTCCAGTGACCTCTTGTTCAATATGTTCTTGAAAAATAAAACCTTTTTTATTTATCCTAATAAAATAGTTTGGAGAAGACCTGCAATTTTCCTTTCATTCACATCTCTACTATTCCTAGCAGATTGTTGTGTTTATTAGTATCTTATGTCATTTCTTCATTTATCTTCATTTATTTAATACCTTACATTGGTCTCTTTGTGGTCTATGAACAATAACTGTTGTCCTGAGTTGTTCAAGCTTTCCTTTCACAGGCTGTTTTATTGGATGGATAATTCTGGCAATGACAGAGCACACAGTTTCAGTATTCTGTGCAGTTCTGGCCCCCACAGAACTTGGATCCCCTTGGATTTGCCCAGAGGAGAAAAACAAAGCTGCTGAAAGGGCTGGAAAGGATGTCCTGTGCACAGTGACTAAGGGCTTTGGGCTTGACTAGATTGGAGAAAAGAGGAGGCTGAGGGATGACCTCATTGCTCTCTACGACTTCTTGAGGACGGGAAGTGGAGAGGGAGGTGCTGAGCTCTTTTCCCCAGTAGCCAGTGATAGGATGGAAGGGAATGGTGTAAAGCTGCACTGGGAGAGGTTTAGACCAGACATTAGTAATCATTCTTTATCAAGAGGGTGGTCAAACACTGTAACAGGCTTCCTGGAGAGGTAGTCAATGCCTCAAGCCTGTCAGTTCTTAAGAAGATTTCAGCCAATGCCCTTAATAGCATGCTTTAGCCTTTGATCAGCCTTGAACTGGTGCAGCAGTTGGATAAGATGATTGTTATAGGTGCCTTCCAACTGGAATATTCTACTCTAGTCTAGTCTAGTCTAGTCTATTCTAAATCTATTCATCAACGTTGTCCACCCCTTTGCTGTTTGGGTGGGTTTTTTATATTCATTTGATTACACAAAACACTAGAAATTCTAAAATATGCATGATGGAAATATAAAGATGTGTGTATCTGTTGTTTAAGTGTACAGACAGCAATTTCTAGCTTCCCTACTGAGCTGCTGTAATCTTGGAAAAAATGCTGTGGCTAGACATAAGCCAGGCTATACATCTGTGAGTGGCAGTGGTAAAGGAGTAGGCTGGCAGACCAAGGGTATTTCATGGCAGTCATTCCACCTCAGTCTCTCAGAGCTATGGGAGGAAATGTTATAACCCTTAACAGAGAAGCACACATAGTGTTTTTTTATAGAATTATTTTACTTTTCTGACAGGTGGTTCTTAGATGCTCTGGGGGTATTCAGGGTGAGTCACTATAATCATGTGTACCACCACCAGCAGTCTCCAACTATAAAACTATAAGAGTTTTTTCTAATAGCTTAAGTAACTATTTGGAAGTTGTGCTTATGAGAAAGTGAAAAATGGTTCTGATTGTGAAATAGCGGCTCCCAATCTGTTTTATCAATCCTGTTCTTTTGCAGTATAGTCAGAGATGTACAAGAGTCTCCTAGAGCTTCATTCTGAGGAATATTGGACCCCCAATAGAAGATACAGTCGGAACACCAAGGCCAGTTCAAATGAGAGAACCAGAGAATGAGGTATTGTGTATATGACTGCCACCAAAATGTACAGCAGCATTTTTGAATGGAAAGTTTTTGTTTCAAGTCAAAAGTTTGTAGTCAGGAGTCTTCTCAGGTTTTAATTTTAGAAAGAAGACAACATTTTCCACAGGGAAGGAAACAAAATAACATAATCTTCCAACTAGTTTTGGTTGTAACAAATGTATGTTTTTGTAAAGTGCTTTTAGACCATCAGATAAAGGTCACTGGGGAAGTGGAAAATGTCATTAAGAAATTCACTGACTTGATTTTCCACAGGTTTAGGCTTCATTTGCCAGCTAAATACTACACTTCTTTGTCTACAGTGAAGTCTGCTACAAGATTCAAAATGAAATTAAATTGCATATTCTAGTTCTCTGTTGGTATTAAGGTCATACCAAACTGCATCTATAAATTACCCAGCCACAGTCAGTTCTTAATGCAGCCCCTAAGGACACTTCAGTGCAGTGGTGTGAAGAGAGGATTTCTCTGGATTAGCATTAGGCATAATCGTTCCAGGCCATGCTTTCCCCTGAGCAGTCTTGCAATACCCCCAAAATTGAGGACAATCCACCTGTTGCAATTCTTCCAAGACCCTGACTTGCAACAGCTGCTGGAACTCTTGACAAAACTAGCCTGCATCCTTGCCCTTCCTACAATGGTGATCAGGCTGTTTGCACCCCTTTGACCCTCTGAGGCTCCTTTGAAACAAACCCTTTACACTGATTCTACTCTTTCCTATGATGGAGATAAACCCATCTGCTGATTAAGGGAGGTATAGATTACTGGTATGCACTGAGGAGTGAACGAGTTCATAACATTTATTACTCCATCATTTCTGAAGGTCAGGCAAGTATTGTCAATCCCTGTTAAAGATGGAGAGATTTGGTTATGGGGGACTTACTCTCAGGGGTAGCAGCTAAGTGAGAACTTGCACAAGAAATTAACTAAAACCAGCCTGGAGGGTGTTCTGGCACCGACAGTAAAAACATGAGGTTATTTTGGTCTTGAAGCTGCTCTGAGAAGCTCTGAATAGTATAGTAAATGGATCTAGCAAGGTTGGATTTAGGAGTCAGGCATGTAAATACTTCTTAAGAGCTTTTCTGAGAAACTTGCTGCTGATAATATATGAAGTAGAGTAGGAATCTGAAACCCAAGATAGTGCTGTAAATGTCGAGGCATTCCACAAACAACTAGTGTATTCTTTATGAATAGTCCTTGATGCTACAGGTCACATGTTCTTTCTTAATGCTTTAAAGAAGAATGCACTAGGAGCTTCACAGTGAAAAAGGCTTTTATTAATAAATGTCAATTCATGAAACTATTCCAGTGCAGTCTGAATTTTATGATGAAATAGAGATTCACTTTAAAATGCCCAATAATCAAAATAACTGGCCATTTATCTGCAACGTGAGAAATTCCAGTTAAAGCCATTTTTATCTTCATTTTTTTCCACAGAGCAGTGATTACTTCAGCCAGATTTTTATTAGCTATTTTGGGGTCACTATCCCCTGTTCATTTATACTAGCTTGTTCCTTTCTTTATGGATAATTAAATAATCATTGGAATGGAACTACAGTTTTGGCAATAGAATGCTTTCTGAAAAATCACTGACAAATTCCACTCAGCTCTAATAGTCCCAGTGTATTAAATTGGCCACCTCTCACAGCTCAAGTGTAAATATGTGCCAGGCTGTGACTTCTTTTATGTTGGTGATGGTGAATATTGGAGTAGATTGGAATCAATTTCTTATGTGATATCATCTTTGTTCCAGCCCTGGGATTTTCCTGGTTTACAGTATGGGAAGTCCTATTTTTATGCTGTTCACTTAATTTAGAGTCTGACACAAGTCTTCACTGGGATAATCAATAGTAAATTTCTAACACCAGTTTTCTCCCTTCATTATCCTCAAAATGCTTCATCTCCGTTAAGGTCCTCTGCACTTTTTTCTTTTTTGGCTGCACTTGGGGAAAATATCTAGCATCTTAACAGCTGTGTTCACTTGGAAATCACTGGCACTTGTCTGGGAATACAGAAGAAACACAACCTAATTGATCCATAAAGGTGAAAATAAGAGCACTGTAATGCAATGTATATTTCTATGGTAAAAGGAATTAGAAATGCAAAACACATTAAAAATCTGAAGAAGGAAGAATATAATTTTGCAAAGCTAAGGGTCATATTTGAAGTCTAGAGAATGGGGAAAATTAAAATTATAGGTGGCAGCCACTATCCTGCTCTTCTTTAGATGAAGTTTAGATAACTTACCCCAGGTGATTTGAAGAGTTACAATGTCTGTAGCTTAATAATGGAAAGAGGTTAAATGTATACTACTGTAAATTATTAATACACAACTTGTTTTACAAAGTCCAGAGGAACTGCCATAATCCTTATTCCTCTGGCCTTGAGATTGCATTTATATAACTATGCCTATTGCAAACAAGAGGCAGAATTTACTTGAAATAGCGAAATGTATTAAACTTACTTATGACTGTTAGAGGACAGATCATGCAGTGGGTCTCTGGGACCCATAGCTGCCAACTAACACAATCCAGAATTACATGGGACAGGGACTACAATTGTGCATAAAGCCCATTAAAGCCTGTGATGGGGAAAGGAATATTCTTTTATGAGGAATCGGTAGTATATTAGCACTGCACAAGACAAAATGACTGAAGTGACAAGACTGACTGAAAGAAAAAAAACCCCAGATTTACTCTAAGTTCACTGTCTTAAGTACTTTGACAGTATAGTGCTTAGCATCAATTTGTTACAATAAAAAAAACCCCAATTTTTCATCTTATTCCTTTTTTTTTTCTTTTTCTTATAGATAGCTATATTGTGTGTTGGTGGCAAAGTGCTGGTGGTGGGGGTTGCAGGGGCCTTTGTGGGTAGAGGCTGGGGCTGCCCTGTGCTGGGCACAACTGGTTCCAGCCAGCTCCAACCCACCCACCACAGGGCATGGCTGAGCCCCCAGCCAAGGTAGGGGAAACTTGAGGAAAACTTATTTTAAAAGAGAAAAATGTTTCACAGTAATGCAAGGCTTGAGTAAAAAGGAGTGAGAAACACCCCTGCAGACATGAAGATGAGAAAAGATGGAGAAGGAAAAGGTGTTCCTGGCACTAGAGGAAAGATTCCCCTGTAGATCTTGGAGGAAAACATGATGACAAAGGTTGTCCTCTTAGAACCTATGAAGAAGACCATGTTGGAGCAGATATCCACATTACAGCCTCTGGATGACCCCACACCAGTGCAGGGTGAGATTTCTGGAAGGAAATGCAGCCCATGGAGAGTCCATGCAGGAGCGAGGACAAATTGTGAAGAGCAGCAGAGGGGATCTGTTATGAACTGACCCCGCCTCTCATCCTCCTCTGCTGCTCATAGGAGAAGAGGGTAGAGGAGTCAGGAAGGAAGCAGCAAGGTTGAACCTGGGAAAAATAGGAGGAGGAAGGAATTCTGAAAATAAAGGGAAGAGGAGGGGAAGAGGGGGAAGAGAAGTGTTTTAATTTTTTGTCTCTGTTTCTCACCATGTAACTCTTTGGAAATAGATTAAGTTCATTTTCCACATGGAGAGGGTGTTTGGTCTGTGATACCTGAACGATCTTCCTGGCCTTATCTCAGCCCACAAGCTTTTAAACATTTTCTCCCCCATCCTGTTGGCAGAAGGAAATAAGAGGGCAGCTAGGTGAGCATCTGGCAGCCAGCAAAGACCAACCCACCACAATAGCTTGCAATAGATTTTTAAATAGTGTTCTTTTCTCTTTTTATACCTTCACCTCTCAATATTTCTCAGAAGAAAATTTGAATTTTCAGTGGCAATGTGACCCTGGAATCTTCAGTACCACTAGAACAGGATTTTAGAACTTCAGGTGTCACCCAACATATTACTTTGGGAATTTAACTTAAAGTGATCTGTCTCCTTCCAATGACTCATTTTTATATCTGTGTTAATCTCTTATTTTGTTAATCAAGTTTATTCAATTGACACCAATTAATTTTCAGTACCACAAAAAGTGATACTGACGTCAGGACTGAAAGAATGATAGGTAGGGAGAAGGCAGGAACAAGCTTCTGGAAGAAGGAAACCTTAAACCCATCTTTAGCGCAGCAGTAAATGTATGTAGAACAGGACCTGGATCTCTGCAGCAGCCTTGAGTTCTCTCATCTAATTATTGTAGATTGACTCTCTGTAACAGCATCCTGTGTAATTCAAATTGCAAATGATTGTGAAATCTGCTCTCAACCCTTCAACCTAGATGATAATTCTGGGTGTGAAATACATGTATTACCTGTTGAAGAGAAGCAGTGTGCTTTATAAATTTCTACGCAAGTAGACAATACAAAGTGTCAAGAGGTTCTTTAAACTGGCGGAGACATTCTTAACAAGAACCAAAGCCTGAAGGTAACACTAAACAAATTAAGAGGAAAAACAGGACATTTAGACATTTCAACAATTCTTCCAGATACTGTTCAATAAAAAGTCTGTTTTCAGGAGTCTATACTAGAAAAAAATCAGTAATAGCAGTCCTAATCTTCACCAATAACATTAGGAAGATTGAGTAGATTATTATTTTGTGTTTTCCAAGAGAGAAACTATTTCTTTATCTATAAAAAGTCATATATTCTAAAAGCCGAACTTTCCTGGGAAGAAATAAATAATAGTAAAATAGGTTTAAAAAATAAAATAAATAGAAAAATAAAAGAAAATTTGAAAAAGATTAATAAAAATTGACAGTAGACACAGGTATCACCTGTGGTCTACCTTGGCAACAATATGTCTTTTGAGAATGAGGTACTCAGCTTCTCACCTTTCCTGATCGTGAGATGTCTTTCTCTGTTGAATATCCATGTCATGAGGACGTTGTTAAACTGTTTGGTGGGTTCATCTATTCTGTCTATGAGAGCACCTTCAATAGATTTGGCTACCTCTCCTAGAAAATGAAATTTTTATGGAGATATGAAGAGAGCTGATGTTCTACATGGGTGCTGTTGGTGTAGGGCCCATTCTAGGCCCCAAGTTTTTGCTGTTTTCTGAGGAGTTTTTGCTGTCATGACTACCTTTTTACCACATTCACTCTTTCTCAGATAACCAACCCACATTTTCAACACTCTTTGTCTGAAAGCCTTTCTGAAGGCACCTGCTGGAGGAATCATGATATATGGGCCTAGAACTGACTCCTTATCAATAAGGCATTACCACTGTATTCCTGAATGGAGACATTGTTCTTTCTTTGCCTTTTCTCCTCTCAATACCATAGATTGCTCTAGTGACATGGGTCACCACATTCTGGGAAAGGAACATACTTTCAAGATTTCATGATTTTTTGACCAAAAATATTCCAAACTACTCAGTGTCATGAAACACTTATATAAATATGACCTAGCAGAACTCAGCTTCCCTTACTTGACAAAGGATGCTGACAGACTGTCCCCTTCTGCAGTAATGCCTGTCTCTCTAGAGTTCTTAGAGAGTTCTGAATGTTCTCATTCCTGTAGATAATTCTCCCAAGACTTATTAAGTGACAGCTCCCATCAGAGTAAACTGCAAAGGTGAGATTTCCAACTCTTTTTAGTCTTAGATCAAAAAACCCCGTTGTTTCTTTGCAGAAAAGATGGAGTAGACAAATGTAATCTATTGATATCTGTAGAGGAGTAAGTATTAAATTCTATGTGTTACATTGGGATGAGAAGTTAATTGTTTTTTTTCTGGAAAAAAGCCTCCAAATTTATGAAAAAAAACCCCTGCTAATTATATTTGGAAATTTAAAAAAAGTTTCTGGTACTGAATTTTTTTTTTTTTTCTCAACAGGAAACCATAGATAAGATAGTTTCTGTCTTGCATACCTGTACATCAAGAGGTCTACATATAATGGGTTTTAAATATGTGTTTCTATATACTACAGCACATACTTGATGAACAAGTCTGGATTCACTCCTCTATTGGACACAACAGCAGTAAGCATAGTAGTTTTCATAGCTGTCTCATAGAAGTATATTTGTCTGATGCCATACAATGTATTCGTCCTCTAGCCATATCCTTAATATTACCAACCGACTTTGCTATGGGTATAGAGGCCTGAAAAGCAAATAAAACAGATCTTAAACCAAGAAAAATAGAAACATATTGTGACTTGCATCCACAGAACTACCCAAAGGAAAAAGGACAGGAAAGAGTGTTTCAGGAAAACCTTTACTGTAGAAGTCAATAAAATATTATGCTCTAGATTTTCTTAATAACATTATCGGCCACAATGAGAAATATACTAAAAAATATTCTATACCCAGGTGAAGATTTTTGGATTGAAGTGGGGTAGATATAATTGAAGACAAATTATTGTCTATTAAGTCCTGTAGAATACATACTGCCATAAAATACATTCATGTATAAAAAAGTCCTAGAAAATGGTAACATACTATGTTGAAAATGAGTGGGAATAGTTACAAATCATATTGTATACAGTTCCTACGGAAAATCACTTGTCTTTGAATGAAGGGCAAAGACCAACTAGGCTGATTAGGGTTATGGATAACAGGTCTTATGAGGAGAGGCTGAAGGAGCTGGGGCTGTTCAACCTGGAGTAGAGGAGCCTGAGGGGAGACCTTATTGAATTTTACAGTACCTGAAAGGAGGTTATAATAAGGTGGCTGTTGGCCTCTTCTCCCTAGTGACTACCATTAGGACACAAAATGGTCTCAAGTTGCACCAGGGGAGGTTCAGATTGAATGTTAGGAAAAATTTCTTCACCAAAAGAGTGGTGAAGCCTTGGAACAGACTGTCCAGGGAGGTGGTGTGGGTTGGAGGGCTTGGACTTGATGATATCTTGAGGCCCCTTCCAACCCCTACAATTCTGTGATTCTGTGATCCTGTGGTGGAGTCACCATTCCTGGGGGTGTTAAAAAACGAAGCTGATGAGGTGCTTTGGGAGATGGTTTAGTGGTTCAGTTTGTAGGGCTAACAGTTGGACATGATGATCTCGAAGGTCTTTTCCAACCTTGATGATTCTATGTTTCTATGATTCTATGAAAGTGATTAACAATTTATTGCTCCCTGGCTATTCACATGCAAGTGAATTAGACAGAAAAGAGCAATGTTTTAAATTGAATTATAATATTTGAACAGAAGTTTGTTGTTGCAAACGCATCTCTAGTCATAAATGCAATCTAACTGTTCAGTAGAAGGATTCTACAACTATTTATCTATACATGCTAGCTACTGTAATATACTTTTATTTTTTTAATTGTCCATAACATATATTTGGCAGTTTCTTTACTATTCTTTTTTTTTAATCTTTGTGTTCACAGAAGGTATGCTTCTTAAGACTTGAACTCACAGGGACAGGCCCTGAGGCTAGTGTTTGCAGAACCAGCATGAAGAAGGTGCAATGATGAAAATGCATCAGGCCTATTCTATATTCACCACACAGTTGGGCTGAGCATGCATCAAGAAATTCTTCATCATTCTCTCTGCAGTTGTTTTGGTGCTCTGTCTGTTGCTGAGTAATCCCCTGCAACGGCTTGCATGGCATCTTTTCTGCTTTTTAAAAATGTCTTTTACCACAATCAACCTCTGACAAATCCATAGCAAAATCACTAGGGAGTTTTCCTGAAACACAGCTTTATGAAATCCTTTGTGCTCACCTCATTATAATAGTCTGTGAGTTTAAATGATAACTCCTTCCGTAGGATGGAAGAACATGTCATGTGTGCCTTTGCTTTCACACTTCTGCTTTCATACGGTGCACAACCTATAGCTCCAGGGCTTGATCCCATGAGCTCATTCATGCCTTGGGCAGAACCAGTTTCATGAACCTAGTGTCTAGCTTAGAGAGCTAATCTGACAAGGCTCCCTATAGTACCAGTGAAGAGAGATTAGTTCCTCCAGAGCAACTGCACTAGACTGCTGCTCTGATTTTTCGAAGGAGAAGCTAATTTTCAACTGGAGAGAATCATTAGTGTATTACCTTGAGTTACCTAGTTATATACAGTTGTCATAGTACTTACCTATAGTCTGAACATGGTGAATCTAAGAAGGTGTAAAATCACTGAGAGAGCAATGAAAATGCGGGTTGTTGGGTTTGGAGGGGTTTTTTGGGGGTTTTATTGGAGGGGGTTGTTTGTTTGTTCTTATGTTTTGTTATTTTTGTTTTGTTTCTTTTCACACCATATATTCAGGTAGTTTATTTCTTAGAAGCTCTGGTATAACACAGAAGAATTAATAGGAGGGGGAAAAAAAAAAAAAAGGTATTTTTATTCCACTGCTGGAACCAAAGAGAAAAAAAAATCTTGAGAAAGTGACAGGGGAAACAGAGATTAGATGGTGAAGATTCAGGATATGGGGAGCAAGGAAAGAGAAGGAAATAGAGCAGATGGAAGTGAGAGATTAAACAATGAACAGAATCAGAGAGTATGACCAACTTGTTCCGTAAGGATGAAACACTTATAGCTCAATTACATTTTAGCTTGGTTAACATGCTTTATTCCTGTAAAAAATTTCTACAGTTGTCCTAGGGTTGTTATTGATCACAGATAAGGAAAGTGTTCATTAGGCTATTACCTTCTGAAAATATGGTCTGTGTGTTGGGAAAATTTAAGCCAAGACCTAAAATTTAAAGCCTTGCTATTGATAAAATAATGGGCTCAGAAACTATACTACAGTGAGTGAAACAGAAATAGCTATAAGTAAAGAGAAACACAGATGGCTTTGCTGGAGATGGGGATCTCTGCAAGATTCCCCTCACAGGGTTTTCTTTGAATGAGTCTGTCACAAGAATGAGCAAGTTGCACTTTTTTCTCTATCACACTTTTCTCAAAATCTCCATCCTTTCCCAGAAATAAATGACCAAGCTTTTGATCAATAGATCTACGGGTTTAGCATGTCAGACAGCACTCATATGCTTTTTGTACTCATCTGGTTCATTGTGAATGCCTTATCTTAGTGGTAAAGACTTTGTCAGAGTTAAAGAAGTTAGCATGGGCTTTTGCTAGAATCTTTCCTTGGAGTGGTGAGAAGGAACATTATGAGGAAGATTTTGTATACGTAAAAGTTACGCAATTTTACATTTAAGACCAAATGCATTAGCTAAAATGTAAGAATTCCCAAACTCTTTATAAATCAAATTGAAATTAAAGAAAACAGCATTTTTTACTGTGCTTGAATTCTCTTGTTACATGGAGGAAAAAGAAGCCGTCAGAATCTTTGGGAGATAACTGGGGAGTCTCCCTTAGAGTGTGGGTGTCACTTTGATGTCACAAGGTGGCTCAGAAGTTGTCTTCTGTATCTCTTGATACCCCAAAACATGGGAAAGAATTCACATCAGGGCCATGGATTGCCCAGCAATAGATAGGGTCAGAGCAAACATAAATCTTTTCAGACCCTTACACTTGGTTTGCTCAAAATTCTGCCTTCAAAACAAGGTAAAATTAATCAGTATATTTGACTTTGGAATGGTCTAGTAGACCCTGGGTTGATTTTTTGTATATGTTTTATTTCCAATAAGAACTATTATTTTTCTCTGTGTGACAATTAATTTGCTTTGCTATTGTTCACTTGTGTGTTTTGGTAAAATGGATTTTCTTTCATTGCAAGTCAGATTCCTAGTATGTTTAAAACTTCAATATGAAGTTAGCACTGATGGGTTAAAACCTCTTTTCAGGAATTTTTAAACAGTAGAATATAAGTAAAACTCCAGGCAAAGGTGTTTTAAAATGAACAATACTTTTTCGAGGGGTTTTGGTTGGTTTTGTTTTGCTTTGTTGTTTTGGAGGTTTTTTTATTGTTTGTTTTAATCTTTAAGAAAAGCATTTTAATTCTATATCTTGCTTTATAGCTTTTTTGGTGGCTGTCCTGAAAGTTTGCCTTTTTAAGATAACTATACAGAAAAAAATGCTACAGGACACATTTCAGTTATATAGTGAATTTCCGCTTGTAAAATTAGTATTTGCAAGTTCTCTAGTCATTGTGACACTGAATGCAGCATTCACTCTTCTAGACCATGTTTCTCAACCACCAAAAAGCTAAGATGCTGAGAAAGGTTAGTGGCTAGTCTGACAAACTGTGAAGATCTACATATACCCAAATCCACAAAAATGATTTCTACTTGTCTAAAAGTTTTTAACCAGGTGGGAGAAAACCCAATTAATAAAGATGAGGGGTTGCAAAGTTTCTACAGAAACTTCTGTTCTCAGTTTCCTTAGAGCATAAGTTTTCTTCATCTGTTTGCGGTAAGGCTGGAAAGAATATGTCCCTATCAATGTGCAGGGCAGTGATGCACATGTATGGAACAGAAAAGATTTGGGGTAATTCAAGGGGCAGAACTGAGAATAATAGCTTCAGACATTTCTAAGATCTAGAATCATTTATTGTTTTGTAAATGCTGGAGCATTTAAGTCAAAAAATTTTTCAAGCCTCTCTGCACACATAAAAGAATTGTCTCCTGCTCTGTTACATTTGACTCAACATGCATTCTCAATTTTGCTGCAGTTGTTACATAAATAGCTTCCATTTTGTTTTGATTTCTCTATGGCTTTGTGTAACACTTATTTTAGCTTGTCTTTTTATGGTGGACTGTTAAAAAAATAAACAAACATAAAAGCATTACACTAAAATCTAAAGAAAATGGTTTCTACGAGGGTGCGGCATTCGCCTTTCTGACCAGCTACTGCCAATTAAAGTAAAGGTGTCTAAAGCTATCATTCACTCCTATTTTTGTTACATCTTCAGTTTTGCCTTTCGTTATCATGGCTTTGTACCATAGTGGCCATGGGAATGTAATGATGCAGTGGAGACAAGCAAAAAAGAGAAAGTACAGCTTCGTTTTATCTGAATTATTTCAGTGACTCCAGACTGGTTCAGCATTAAAACACTTTTGAAGGAAGTACTTCAATCTGCCAAGCATTTTTAGTTTTCAGATAAAGTATTTCTACTTTTTAATGATATAAATTAATGTTTTCATCTGCAGATTTGATCTAGCATGTTTCTGGTACTTTATCTGAACTGTAAGAGGCCAGGCTAGTTGCTGCAGTTACAGCACTATTCTGCTTGGGGGATCGAATTTGACACTGCTGTTTCCTTCTGCTCTTCACTGTGTGGACTTTTGGACACTCTGGAAGCTGTTTTGGAATTACCTGAATCACAATCAGTTACATGCTATAGCCATGGTGTGTTGTCTTATGCCAGATTTTAGTATTACAAAACCTAATTTTTAATGCAGATTTTTGAATCTTAGACAGAAATACACCATCTTCCCTATTGCACTATGCTGTCAACAGTTGGACATCATTGTCTGGTAAACATCAAGTTAAAATCTGAATTTTTAGTCTTTTCAATGACTTTGGGAGGGCTCTTTATGTGCATTATGTGCATTATTTGGTTTTTTTAGTTTTTTTCTTCTGTGCTCTTTGAGGTTTTTTGTGTCAAGCCAGTAAAATCCTATCACTTCCTTTCATCCCTCTCAGTGCTCAGCAAAGGGCACAGCTCTCTGTAGAGCTCCCATATAAAGGTGTCTAAAATAGAGTTGATAAAAAGAACAGGAGACAGAATCCCTGCTATCAGCCATAACATTTTTATTTTTATTTTTTTAATGGTGATAGTAGCAAGCAAGTAGTTCAAGTGGGAAGTTGTACCTTGTTCTTTCTGTTCAGTTTCTTTTTTTTTTTTCTGTTTAACTATGATTTATACATGTCCACATCAGAAAAACTGTAACAGTTGGCAAATGATATAACCATCATCACATAATCAGATGTATTGTACAGAAGAACTGATAGCAGTATTATCACAGTCCAGTTTCAACTATTGGCTATACTTCTTCCCATGATACAATGACTTCATTGTAGGGTCATTTCTTCATTTGAATTGTGGAAAAAATGCACTTAGACTTCTGTATTATATTCAGAAATAGGGAAAAAAACCCCAAAAAACCCACCAAAAAAGCAGATTGTATTCCCAGTAACTAATTATAAAAATCATCATAGAACGATAGAATCGTGGACTGTTAAAAACTATGCTAAAATCAATGGGTGGTGGAACCCAAAAAAACTGGGATATGCATTTAACCAAAGCTACATGGCTAGTTAATTCCAAGAGGTCTACCAATCGAGCTGACCCTGCACAATCAAATCTCCCACATACTGTAGAGGGGGATAAAGTCCCTGTAGTGTGCATGAAAAACCTGTTGGGGAAGACAGTTTGGGTTGTTCTTGCTTCAGGCAAAGGCAATCCCATTCATGGGATTGATGTTGCTCAGAGACCTGTGCGCACTTGGTGGCTGATGTGAATGGATGGGGTAGTCCAGTGTGTACCCTAAGGGGACTTAATTCTAGGTGAGGACAGCCACTAAATTGTTGGTGTATAACAAAATCAGTCCATGGCAGATAGTCTAAATAATAGATAAATGTCACAAACCTCCCAAATACTCTGAAAATACAAGATCCGGGCATGATAGTTCATATCTATGAAGTGCTTAGATACTTATTTAAAACTAATCATCTAGCCTTGCCACAGTCCATGAAGAACGATGGGTGCCTTTCAAATCCAAGGCACCTCTTGTACTGGGAATTGTTCTCTGCAGAAGCTGTGAGAAAACTACTTATGTATGCACAAATATATACACGTATGTATTTAGACAGAGAAAGAGAGGAGGAGAGAGGTATTGTTATAAATACACACTTCACATGGAGTCACAGAGTAGACTATAAAAGTGACATATACAATCCTAACATTCTTTCCAACCTGACAGTGCCACCTTAAAAGCCAGGAATACTGGGAGACTTGCTGCAGTAGTGTATAAAGGGAAGTCTACTTTGATATTTCACATCAGTGTGATGCCTAGAATTGTGTGGACCAGATTCTCCCTCTGGGTGTCCTTGTTCTACTGTTTCTTTCCCCTCAGCTGTCTTTCTTCCTCTTGTACATCTACCTGTCCCCTTCCTCCAGGTGCCTTTTTCTTTTATCTTGAACTTTCTAAAGCACAACAAGACAAACTGTGTTGTTACTCAGTTTGATATTGCTCAGTATATCATGCATTCCCTTTCCATCGTTGAATCAACAGCACAATATAAAACTTTTTTGGGGATAGAACTACAGCACTGAGGTGATGTGAAACTGACAGTGTATTACCTATTTGCGGGGCTAATGAACACGTCTAAAGGGATTTCCTCCCCCATGAAAATCTATCCTATGCCTAAGTCAAGATGGACAGGACTGTGCTTATTCCCAGGATGCATTAACATAGTGAGGGCTGTACATCTCTACCAATGTAAACTGGAACTGTATCAGCCTGGTTTTAACAGCTCCCACAGTTCATGAATCAGCCTCATCATATCATGAAATCTTCCAGAAGCAAAAACACTGAAGTATTTCCAAAAATTGTCAAGACTTGGCAATGCTGCAGAAGGCAGTGTAATGAGTATGTGTGAGTGCTTGCATATGTATTGCACCGACCCAACCGAAAATGTCTTTTGTTAGCCTGTAACAGCCTGGGAATGTCTTTGTGGTTAATACTGTAGTCTGTGGTAAGTAGATATACAAATATGCTTGAAGTGCTATTTATATGTTAAATTCAGTCTTAGAAGCTTGAGTAAAATAATGTATGCTCTTAAAATCATTGTTAAACAGAGGTTTCTCAGTTGAGAATTGGTAGTATTTTGTATTGTCCCACTGAAAACATTATACTGAACATACTTTTTCTTCCATGCAAGCATAATAGGAGGGTCAGAATTTTCTCTTCTGCTGGGAATTATATTCATAAGCTTTCATGTAGAGATTACATTCAAGTGGTTAGTATAATGATATGATCTTAGTTCCACATTGCCCTCTGCAACCTTGCTACTCAAATTCCTACTTCTTCCATCTTGTGATGCTTCTGAGATATCTATAAACTGTTTCATTTTTATCACATAGAGTGTTTATGTCCTTGAACACTAACCTTCTCACAGACCTTTTTGGACAAAGATTCCACCACTCTATATAAAACCAGAAAGTTTTATGTCTAAAAAAGCTAATACTTCTCCAGCTGGAAACACTATTCCTAGAACAGTTTTCCATGTATGGCTGAAAATATTTGTGCCTCTGAGTGTAGCACTTGCTCATATCCAAATGAAATTAGCCCAATGATTTAGTAAGAAACAAGTTTCTCAAATTTACATAATTTCAGTAAAAGCATGGGTATCCTTTTGCCTTGGGGGGAAAAACAAACAAACAAACAAACAAAAAACCCCAAAAAACCCCAAACCTCATATAATCCTCAAAGCAATTAGAAAATGCCCTTTAAATTCAGAGTATGAACACTATCATTCAAAACACACTGAAACTAAAATCATTAACCCCTAGGGGAAGTGGCTGAATGGATGAAGACTACTTGGCATAGCAGTTGGATACATGAAGCATGAAAACATGACATGGTATTAATTAGAGGGACAACACCAACTAGTCAGAAGCACAAGAATGATCTTGAATTGCTGTTTTTTTATCTTGTGTCTATTATTTTTAATTAGCATTACAGAATGTTCAGGATTTGTTGTTGCTTTGTTTCTCTTAATTATGTAAAAAAGAATGCAAGATATGCTTAACAGCATTTGCTTTGCAGAATAGAAGGCTGAATGTGCTCTTGCTCTGACATTCATGCCCCTAGGAATACATTAGTGCTGGATTTAGGCACTATTTGTTGACATGGGTTGTAAACTACTATATTATTGTTGCAGACTATTTGATGTGTAACATATTTTTCTTGGAGGTGTTGAGCCAGATACCATGCAATATTAGTATTTTCACACACAGGAAAACCATGAAAGCTGGTTGAGACATACAAAACAGAGAAACAGATAAGCCAGAATGTTTTGGTTTTTTTATAAAACATATTTATTAAAAAACAATATCGTCCTGTGTATGGCAGAAAGTATCAGTGCCTTTGAATAAATATCTGTAGCAAGTTATATGTATAAATGATAAACATGTCAATAATCACTAGTAGTACCAATAGTTTTCATGACATGTGACCTCACTACTAGTGCTTCCTCATAGAAGAAATATTTTTTAAAATCATAAAATAAAATAAAATAAAAACTATAGCATCATAAAAATCTCTATTAAAAAAAAGAAAACCTTTTATAAAGCACCCTAAATGGATGAAGGGAGCATGTTAATAAATTATACAAAGCAGAATAAAAGGAATAAGCATTTAGGTCAAGATCATCTGTTCTAAAAATATTTATTAGGAAAAGAACAGAAAAGATGAGGTAAATAAACCTAAGAAATGTCAAAGGAGAATGGGTCAATCACAAAAAGTATTTAATCACTTTCTCACCCAAAATACACCAATGAAGTAATAAGAAACCATTAGTACATGGATACTTGTCAAGAGAAGGTTTAAATTAGAACACTCAGCAAGTATGAATCAATGACAAAAATGTGTAAGATGCACCTTTGTTTTGCAAGAGCAGACAGAATTCTGACTTAGACCAGAATTAGACCAAAAAGTCCCACTGACTTGGATGGTGGATGATAGAAATATTTGTATTTTGATAAAGTTTGACTTAAACATAGATAAATCCATTATATTTGGCTGGAATTTGTATGGCTGGTCACTCCATGAATGGCCCAATAACATCACCATTTTTTTTCTCTGAAAAAGGGGAAATCCACAACATTCTCTTCTTGTACATTCTCTTTTCTTGTGCAAAAAGGACAGGGATCTCCTCGAAAGAGTCCAGCGGAGGGCCACAAAGGTGATTAAGGGCCTGAAGCATCTCCCCTATGAGGAAAAGCTGAATGAACTGGGGCTGTTCAGCTTTGAGAAAAGAAGACTGAAAACAGATCTGGTGGGAGACAAAGGGAAATGGCCAACATTGTCTCAGTTGTCTGTACAGACAGGACAAGGGGCAATGGCCCCATGTTGGAGGATAGGAAGTTCTGCACCAATATGCAGAAGAACTTTTTCACAGTGAGAGTGACAGAGCACTGGGACAGGCTGCCCAGGGAGGTTGTGGAGTCTCCTTCTCTGGAGATATTTAAGACCTGTTTGGATGCCCACCTGTGCGACCTGTCCTAGGGAGCCTGCTTTGGCAGGGGGGTTGGACCCGATGATCTCTCGAGGTCCCTTCCAACCCCTACGATTCTGTGATTCTGTGTAAAGTTAAAAGTTCTTGTTTAGAGACTTTTAGATGATTGTTATTCTCCTAATCTTAAGTACATTGCTTAATCAAATATTTGTTTTAATTTATTCAGTGAGGAACATTCTCTTTGGCATATGCTGTTGCATTCAGAGATAGCAAAAGACCTTCCAAGGAAAATACAACCCAACATAGAACATTTAATATAACGATAGTCTTCCAAGTGATTCCACGTGAGGGTTTGATTAATTCCAGTACTAGAGAAATTGAGAGAGCATCTGAAGGTCACCTGAAAGAAACCAGACACAGATCCTGGCTTTAATTTTTTTTTTTTCTTTGGTGTAATAGAGGATGTCTGGCAGTCTACATTGAGGAGAAGGTTTTTACAAATCAGGAATAAGCCATACTGGCGGGCCTGTGCTGGGAGCTTGCACAGTGCCTGCTTTCATTATGTCTGTCTTTGGCCTGTGCTACTCTTTCCATAGATGTTTTATCCAAAGTCCAATGGCTGTCCTTGGAAGAGTCAGCTGACAGACCCTAGAAAGGAGCAGACTGCAGTGTTATCACAGTTTCTGAGTCACAGTTGTTGATCTAGATGATCAGTTTCTAATCTTCCCAACTCACTCTCTGTGAAGAGAGTCAACTGGGGTTCAGAGAATATTGCGTGCCAGATCAGCTCTTCTCTGAGCAGTGTTTCTGGCCACCAGCATCCTTCCCAGAAGGTGAGAAATCAGTGACTGTGAATGGTTTCCTTGTTCTACCTTTTTCTCTCCTTGCTAAACTATACTGATGTACAGGAATTGTTAACTTAGCTTTCAACCATTTGCTGGATGACCTACAAAAATATTTTGAAAAATGGAAATTAGGTTATAAACTCTGGCTCTTATCACAGTGTGTCATGCTGGTAATTTATTACAGGATGGAGCAAGAAGTATGCTGGAATTTCTCTTTGGAAATAGCTTCAGGGTTTTCAGTCCAGTGCCCAAACTTCAGTTTTATCTTTATTGGTTCTCTGGAGAATTTTTCATTTATAATTGAGAAAATTCTCCTTTCCCTCTAACAACAACAACAACAATAATAATAATACAAAGTGTAATTTAACGAAAGGAAACGTGAGATTTATTGTTCAAAGAATTGAAACAGGACTCAGACTCATGAACTCAAACTACAGGTCTGTATAGATTTGTTGTGCTAATTTGTCTGTGGCATTGCGCAAGTTAATTGTTATTATTGTGCCTCAGTTTGCTCATTTGTAAAACAGGAATTATAAAACTATTTACTTTATGGGGACTTTTTAGAAGGTTTAATTATGAGTTTTAATGGCCCTTAGGTGCATTGGATGGTAGATGCTGTGTAAGTTGCAACACACTATTGTTCCCATTTGTCTTCTCTGTCATGGGAGTTTCTCTTCTTTCAAAGTCTTACAAATGTGAATTATCTTTAACAGTAACCAGACCCTTACGCTCGATGCAGTCTGAGGAAATATACTGTAACGGTTGTTTCCAAGAGCTATATTTTATGTCACTGGATAGATTTAGATCTAGAAATCTGGAATAAACCCAAAAGTTTTCTTCATATCAGAATAAGAATGGTGAATACAGTATTTTATTTCTGCAGGTGTAAGAAGCTGGCTGTAATAATTTAGCATTCTGTGGCATAGCCATATACTCATAGAAATGGAATAATGTAATTTATGATATTCAGCTCAAGATAAAGTATCATCTAGATATGTCACTGAGGTAATTTTTACAAAATGGTTTTATGCTAAATATTCTGAAGGCCAAAGCCATTAAATCTGCAATCTTAATTATCTTGTCCAGCATTGGTGTAGATCTCTTCTGAGATCATTAACTAATGTTTGTAATTCACTACTGAATATTATAAACAGTTATCTTTCTTCAAGGGATGACTCATTTTCCCTCCTTTTTCATGAATGAATCATCTTTCAAATCCTATATATTTGTTCGTCAGGGGACACATTAAATGGGCATATGGGTGCAGTCAGTTGCCTCTGTAACATTAGAAAACTCTAACAATCCTAACAAATCATTTTCATGTGTTGCAGGTGCTACATATTAGAAGAAAAGATGTACTTTCAGATTCTTTAATTAAAGTTTCAATTTCCGTAGTTATTCTGAAAAAAAATGAATTAGAAATTCTACTACTGCTTTGTGAAGTCAGAAAATATTGATGGCCACTAGGTCAGTCCTATCATAATCTGTACATGCACATATGTGATACACAAGTGTCACGTGCTGTTGTAAATCAAACTTCACAGTTTACAAGGCTCAAAGCTGCTTCTTCACCGCAGAACATCCTCTTTAAGTAATCCTTTTCTTCTTTTTCTGCTTAATCTTCTTTCTTTCCCTTGTTGAGTCTGTCTTGCTTTGCGCATTATGAGCTATTTCAATAGACTGAAATGACCTCAGTGAGAATAAGCTTAAATTGGATAAACACTTACATAGACAGCAACATACTCAATTTTGTGTCCATCTTCTGTAGATGAAATTGATATTTTTGCACCACTTTGTTTGTGGATAATGCAGGGATTTAAAACTACCATGTCAAAAATAAGCAACCCAAACACCTTTTGCAAGTATGCAAATGTATTAGTATTATATATAATACTCCTTTACAAAAAGGTGTTATATTGCTAGGAATGGATATTAAAAAAAAAAAAACCAAAAACTAGGAGTAAACATCTTATAGCAATGCATGGTTAACTTTTTTTTTTTTTTTTTTTTTTTTTTTACATTTGGGGCTTATTAGCACCTAAATCTTGGTACATAATGTCGTTTCCATGTTGTTTTCTTACTCATAGAATCAGACAATCATAGAATATCTCAAGTTAGAAGCGACCCATAAGGTTCATTGAGTCCACCTAACTGCTCCTCACAGTACTAGTAAAACTGAGTCATATGACTAAGAGCATAATCTAGAGCTTCTTGAACTCTGACAAGGTTGGTGCTGTGACCATTTCTCTGGGGAACCTGCTCCAGTGATTGACCAGCCTCTCAGTGAAGAACCTTTTCCTAAAGTGAATTCTGAACTTCACCTGATGCAGCTTCATTCCATTTTCACATGAACTGTTGCTGATGACCACACAGAAGAGATCAGCACCTTCCCCTCCACTGCTCACCTTGAGGAAGTTGTTGAATCAGATGAGGTCACTCATTAGCCTTTCTTCCCCAAGGCTGAACAAACCAAATGACTTCAGCTTCCTCTCATAAGTTCTGACTCAAGACTTTTCACCATCTTGGTCATCCTGCTCTGGACACAATAGTAGTTTCAAGTCCTTTTATTAAGCTGCCCAAACCTGCTTACAGCACTCAAGGTGAGGCCACACCAGTGCATCGTAGAGTGGGAAAATCACCTCCCTTGACTGCTGCTTGATGCACCCTGGGACACAGTTGGCCCTTTTGGCTGTCAGGACACACTGTTGACACTGTTGACATTAATATCTGAGATCACCATAACCTCCATGCAGCTACAGTCCAATGTTCAGTTGAGCTGTACCCACCTCCATGCTCATAAGATGTTGTGGTGTAAAAAATCTGTTTTCCGGTTCTTGTTCCTCATCAGATTTAATAGCAACTTCCAGGGTAGCTGGGGCTGAAATGGGAGTCCTGGGCCATGGCAGGATGGAGGGAAACCCTGAGGGGGTCTGGGCATGGACAATAAGACTCATGAGTGCTCTCAAAGCCCTCACACTCTCTCTGCTATCAAATTGACAGAAAGGAATAATTTTGGCCAGTTGACACTATCTACTGTATTTTCACCAGGCTGGGGAATTAGAGTGGACTAAGGGTTGCAGGTTGTTTGCATGAGAAGTGCCAACAGTGTTTAGAAAGTAACACTGTAGTTATCTGGATAATAGCATAAAAACTAAAAAAACAAATAAAAACCCCGTAATGCTGACCTATGCCTCTCACCTCAGTGCTGGAGAGCAGATTCAGAGACATTTAACTTATCAGTGCAGATAAAGCACAAGTGTGTTAGGATATGTCCAAACCAGTGATGGCAGTGCTCTGTACAGGCAATGGTGCTCATTCAGGTGTTGAAAGCAGTTCAGCTGAAACACTGTGGAGCCAGCTAACTCTTAACATGGATTTGTCAGAGTAAAAGTTTTTATCTCGCCTTCCCTTTTCACTAAAACCATCCAGTGCAGAGTAAACACTTCTGATTTTGTGGTGTCTTAGTGGTTTCACAGTGGTGCTCCTTTCTCCACAGCTGGACTAGATTCACTCTGGAGTGGAACCTACCACTCAAAAGTACTGATAGGTTGACAGTGTGGGTGAGATTAATCTGGTTTGATGAATACATCTGCATCCAGAGCAGTCACTGTCAACTTCATTTGTAGTCACTAGAAGGAAATAGAAACTCTTGGATGCAGTTCATCTCACAGTAAAGTAATTGTCTAAAATAGGTCAGAAGACTAGTGCTCAGTAAATCCTTTTTTTCCCCACTTGGTATACAAAAAACCCCCACATATTACTAGTAGTACAGAACTAAATGTGCAATGCAGCTATCTATATTTTGGTTAGCTGGCTTTCACCTTTTTTTTTTTTTTTTCCCTGCTGGCTTATTACTAAATCTTTATTTGTAAATGTAACTGATATTACCTGAGTTCCAAAGCAGATCTGCATTGCTGTAATAAATATAATTATTATGATAATTATTTGCAATCTCCACTAAAGTTGGAATGTTGTATAATAATGCAGAGAGAGGAGGTCACCAGCTGTCTATGCTTCTGAAAACAAGAATTCACTCACTTCCATGCTAAGGTAACTTCTGGAGTGTTTTGAAAATATAGCAGTAACTGAAATATATTCCGGGCTGTTTCTCTGCACCAGGAGACCATTATCATGATAATTTAACACCTGTATCACTGATTTTTGATAGTGCAACCTGTAATCAGAGTCTGAAGCGATCCCTGAAGCAGTTATAATTTAGATTACAGTTTAATATACAACAGTATTGGTTCTGAGCATTTGGATCACAGAATGTGGAACACCTCACTTAAGTGATGATTGCAGTAAGTAGGATTTACCATAAAGGAGGGCAATATCATAATTCTATAGTCTTGAAATATAGCCAAGCTTGTATCTTGAGCAGGATAGCCCACTTTTGGCAGCGTGATACCATACAAGATGCTTTCATGAAACATCTTTCTGGTAGTTTTCTTTAGAGTAGGCCCAGTAGGCACTGCTAATTTACCTTCAGGCCATGATTTCAAAGTGCAGTCAGTGTAACTCAGGAAATAGTGTAGTCCCACGAAAAGAAAGTTTTATCAATGCGACATCTCAGGTATTACACACGGGGAAAAATAACACAGCCAAGCAGAGCTGTCAACACTCTGCTGTGTACCTTCCACCTCTACTGTCTCACCAGTACTGACAAAGTCTGGAGGACGGTAGGCATAGCATAGATGTTCATAAAGCTTTCTGTCATGAGTGATAAGGAGTGAGAAGGTACCTAAGCTATTCTCCCTGCTTATTCCTTTGGAGCTGGTTAGGAAAGGAAAATTAAGTTGTATCTTCCAAAATGATTATTTGTTTCTGTTCTGACAATGTTACCAGCAATGTAAGTTTTGGTGCTACTGAAATGTGATTTTTTCTCTTATTTTAGAAAAAAATCCTTTTGTTTTCTTGTTCATTTTTCTTTTCTCCTTAGTGAAACTGCTCCCTAAGCAAATTTTTCAGGTCCATAAAGCTCTGGGACTGTCTAGAGGAAGTGGCAACTGAAATTCAGGTAAAAACAGTCTTAGCCATTGCACGTACTCATTGTGATAGGTTCCATGTCAACCATCATGCAGCATCTCTACCACAAGATAACATAAGAGGAAAGGTAAACAGATCTTGTTACTTTTGTGAGTGTGGCCTTTTTTTAATTTCTTTGTTTATTTGGGGGGGTTGTTTGTTTTGTTTCTTTCTTTGATTGGTTGGTGTTTTTTGGGGGTTTTTTTTGGACAGAACTAAATGCTTGAAATGGAAGACTGAAAAAGCTGTGTGAAGTGATTTCTTTTGGCCTTCCTGCTTGACTTTTGAACATCCTAGAAAAAGATAAGGACTGTATCTACATTTATGTAGCCCCGGGTGAAGGTTTTAAACATCATTGTCATTGTTCAAAGGTGGTTCTGCTGATCCTTCTGCACATCTGACATATGAGTCCTGCTGAGACCAATGACGTTCAGACCCTGTTTTGGACCTGAATGACTTGTCTTATCCATTGTTCCATGAAGTCAGAGGAAATTTGTCACTGAAACCTAATAACAGTTCAAATACATTCTTGAGGAGGAAATTCTAAACTTGCCTGGCTAGCCAAACGCTCATGGAATAGTACAGAGAAGGGCCTAATAGGTATAGCAGACATTTAGAGTAGTGTCATACTGTTGCATTTCTTTAAGTAGAACATAAAGTGTAGTAATATAAAACTTTCTTAAACTCTTATGTAACATTTACAGCTATGGCTAAGGCATTTCACTGTCACTTTAATACCTTTGAATCTCTTTGCACAAAATTCGTGTTCATCTACAACTGTAGGCAAGCTGAAATAAATGTCTTACTGTCTAGCTTTCTAGTGATAACACTCACTACAGGGTAAAGTTTGTGGCAAAGCTGTGGTAAATCAACTAGCCAAGTTCTGACATTACTGAGTCATTCTGAGGTGAAGTTCATACTGCAGTTTTGAGGCAAGTTTCATAATAATGATTTTGCTTCCAACAGAGCCTACTGTGATTGATACACTGAAAGAAGAGACTGCCTGCCCTATTAGGCTTCACATGAAATCTCTCAAGAAGGATGTTGACCATTCATTTGAGGTATGAGTATCCCATGATTAAATCTCTTATTTGGCTAAAAAGAGATAAAATTGGCATAAGACCCTCAAACCCTCATTGACTGAGAGCTTCAGGGAAGCTGTGTCGTAACCATAACCTTAAATAATGCAGTTGAGAAATGTTCTAAGCATCTTTAAATGCTGGGTCACTGGATGTGGAACTAGTGCTGTTCTTGGTCCAACATGAATTTTTAGACCATATGCATTCAATCAGCCTAGCAAGCTTCTCTGGACTGTATTAGTCACACTGTGGTCTAAGCACTCTTTTTCATGACATTAGAAGCCTGGCAGTAGGATTTCTTACTGACAAAAGGTTATCTAGACAGTTTAGGCACCTCCAAAATTAGGTAGTACCTGATAAGAGGTAAGTTATGAATAGTCTGAACTAAAGGTCCCTAAAG
The DNA here is from genome assembly GCA_020800305.1 of Porphyrio hochstetteri. NCBI lineage: Eukaryota > Metazoa > Chordata > Aves > Gruiformes > Rallidae > Porphyrio > Porphyrio hochstetteri. The sequence continues at coordinate 184,819,349 of CM036905.1, read as the reverse complement.
TCCTATGGTTTGTGGATCTGTCAGCTGATGCGTCGAAATCCCATATATTTATGTGCTTAACTCATCACATTGTTTCAAATGAGAACAAACAAAAGCGACAATGGGTTCACAAAGATTTTGCTCTTTATACATTATGAGGTAGTAGTATCTTGCCCAATTAGGAAAAGCTCTCCTTTTGTAATTTCTACTGATAAGCAGCCTGAACCCATCTCTGATGAATGCAGGAAAGAGGTGTTTTGCATATCGTATTATTAACAAAATAGTAGCAAATAGCCCAATTTTTTTGTTTGTTTTTTTTTCAGACTTTCCCAAACCAATCCCAAAATAAATATTTTGGAGTTTGAAATTGCTTCAGTAAAGCTTGATGTGACAATAGTGTCTCAGACTTGTGCTAGTTATTCCCTAACCGGGCCTTTAACCACATTATTTGCATTTTGTCTTTTCTCACAACTATCCTTCTTATGTTCTTGTCAAAGCTATTACACTTGCTATTGCAAAGAAAGGAGGCTATCTGTATTCTCAACATTCTAGGACAGAATAAAGGAGCAAATACTTCTGCACAAAGCTCCTTTGAGCTATTTAATATACTTTCTGACAAAAGGAAAGATGGCATTGAGCCCTCATCAAAGAACAAAAATTATTTCTTAAAACATGAATTAAAAATGATAATTCAATAATTATGAAAAAAATCTATTAAGTTCAGAAAAATTCCATTATTCCTTCTTCATAACAAGTTGTGAACAAGCCACTGTTGTAGTGGGGTGCAGAAGTTATGTTCAATTTTGGGTTTGGTTTGCTTACAGACCAAAAAATATGCTTAAAAATGTAGATGCAAACTTTCCTTCTTCCTTTTATTTTATTAATAATAATTATAAAAATCCCTTGGCTCAGGAAAAAATTTGGAAATTTTCAGTGGGAACCAATAAAGCTGTTATTCACACTCTACTGAAAACTTGTCTCCTCCCTTTATTTTTGTATATTTTAATAATTTATTGCCTATGATTAAAGTTGACACCGTATTGAAAGAAAGTTAAAACAATGGGTAACAACCAATTAAATCTTGAATGATCTGACTTTTTATATTCTTCAAATAATATTTTTTCTAAATGGTGCCACACTATGTGCTATTTGCTGTTAAAAAAAAAAAAAAGCTACAGGTTTTAGTTGACTGGAACTCTGAGGATGGAAAATTTGGAGATGTGAGAGCAATAAAAAGACCAAGCAGATCACACAATGGCATGTTCCAACAGGTAAGCTTAGATATAGCCTTAACATTTGCAGCTAGGTGACATTTGAACAATAGGGTTCAAGATACAAAGCTGAAATATTCTACCAATATTTTTCTGTTGATCACTTGAAGGTTCAAAGCAAACCTTTGGAGAGTCTTAGTTATCAATTATTTACCACATCACCTAAAAGAATTAATAGGAAATCATACTGACATTTATTACTATATTAAAAAAAAAACCACAAAACCTCAATGGTCACAATCTAGACAGATTATCTTGCATGCAAAAAAAATTAATTATATGAAAGGTTTCTCTCCTGACAGATAGCACTACATTAAATTGGTGACTCGTGACCTTTACCTGTATTAATTTGAATCTGTCAATTCACAGAAACAGGAGAAAAGGAAAACGAGAGTGAGGAACTCTGCTGTGCCTTGCTATGCTTCAACATCTTGAGTGGAAATCTAATTTGGGAGACACATGACGCAGTTCCAAAATACTTTCCATCCACATAAATTCTTGTTTAGTGGGGAGAGTGTCAATGAAAACTAAACAGACCGCACTTGTTGCAGAGTGAATGGAAAAGGCAGCTGCTAGCATTTCATTTTTATTAGCTAGAAGTAGACACAAACTTCCCTGTAACATTTAGATGTACATTAATGTGTCCTTATATTGAATTGCAGGAAAGATTGCAAGTAAAAATTATTAGTCTTCACTCGTATGACAGGTGTGTCTTCTATGTACTGGTCATTGTGGCCCTCTTGCAGAAGAGGCATATTCACAGAATCACAGAACATTAGGAGTTGGAAGAGACCTTGAAAGATCATCTAGTCCAACACCCCTGCCAGAGCAGGATCACCTAGACTAAATCACATAGGAATGCATCCAGTCAGGTTTTGAATGTCTCCAGAGAAGGAGACTCCAAAACCTCTCTGGGCAGCCTGTGCCAGTACTCCATCACCCTCACAGTGAAAAAGTTTCTCCTTATATTCACATTGAACTTACTACACTCCAGCTTGCACCCTTTGCCCCTTCTACTATCACTGGCCGTCACTGAGAAGAACCTGGCTCTGTCCTCCTGACTCCTGCCCTTTACATATTTTTGAACATTAATAAGGTCACTCCTCAGTGTCCTTTTCTCCAAAGAAAACAAGACCAGCTCCCTCAGCCTCTTCTCATAAGGAAAGTTTTCCACTCCCTTCATCATCTTGGTGCCCTGTGCTGGACTCTTTCAAGGATTTTATGTCCTTCTTGAACTGAGGGGCCCAGAACTGCGCACAATATTCCAGGTGTGGTCTCAGCAAGACAGAGCAGAGGGGGAGAAGGACCTCTCTTGCCCTACTAACCACACCCCAGGATGCCATTAACCTTCTTAGCCACAAGGGCACATTGCTGGGTCATGGTCATCCTGCTGTCCACCAGGACCCCCCGGTCACCTACACTCCAGTCCCCAACCTATATTGGTACCTGGGGTTGTTCTTCCCCAGAGGTAAAACCCTACACTTGCCTTTGTTAAATCTGATTAAACTTCTCCCAACACAGCTCTCCAGCCTGTCTTAAATCTTGCTGAATGGCAGCACAGCCCTCTGGTGTGTTAGCCACCCCTCCCAGTTTTGTGTCATCAGCAAATTTGCTGACTGTACACGTTATTCCCTCATCCAGGTCATCAATAAATATATTGAATAGTACAGGTCTCAGTACCAATCCCTGAGGGACCTCCTGAGCTTCCTGTTGTAAAATTTCTAAGAAATGCTTCTGATCTTCCAGTCCAAAACAGTACTAACTTGAATTAATTCTGCAGACACAGCACTCAGTGTATGGTTATTATGCACCAGCTAAAACATTCTTCTGATGAGTGTGCTTAGCTTTGTAATAGTTGTGCAACCTGCTCACCTAGCATAACTTTTATGTAAGTAATGTATACTGTGAGTCAGCAGTATATGTACTTAAAGTATTTAGAGTGGGTGACCAGGTCATGAGAATTTTCTTCATTGAAAGGGTTTAAAGACAGAATTTCAGTTAAGACGGAGCTGAGAGTACAGGAATAGAAGAAGGGAAAGTCTGAGACTATGTGACTAGAGGACGTGGTAGCAAGCAAATGAAATGCTGAAGGGCAAGACATCTTTAAGCTTCATCAAACCCTGTGTTCTGGGATTTCAGTGCCTGTCTGTCTTAGAAATAGGTCCCTCTTTCTGCTGTCCTGTGTAAACTGATATGCCAGAAGTTTGTGCTTGTTTTATCATCCTTGTTTCATATATCTCCAGGGTATCATGAATGTTTTCTGAGGCACTCTGTCCTCTACATGAGTTGGAATATTTTTTTCTCAGAAAGTAGCACTTATAAGATGGGGGAGGTTACCATTTGAGTCCACACGACAGGTTCCCCAGGCCTGAGTTGGAGATAGAGACATGGATATAACAGTTTTCCTATGTCCTGTCTTCAGTACTGGGATGCTTTGAGTCAGACTTCATTGCCTTCTTGAATTGTCTTTATTTAGTATTCTTCACAAGGATTTGGGTCCATCCAGTAATCTAGATGTAGCTTAATTTAAAGACTTCTAAGTTTTTAAAATATAGCAGTCCAGTCTGCTTTTTGTTTGCATCTTACTTGAAATGATACAAAGTAAAATACATTTATTTTATTTGACAAACAGAAATGAATATTTTAAGGTTTGTTAAGGTACAGTGTGAGAAGAAGAAAAAAATCTTATGCATACCCGATTTCCCAAAAATTGAAAATTAAGACAGCTATGCTTAAGTATAGATGTAGATGTCTTAACTAGCTCTCTGAGCAATCATTTGGTAGATGATGACCTAAAATGGGACTTGCTTGTCCAAACATAGTCTCTTAGTTCTTCTGAGATGCACTATGTTTATATGAGACATCCTGGATGGGTTAGTGGAGATGACATATGACCTTAGGAAGACACATTCTTCCATACTCAGTTTGCAGTAGACACTAAACATTTCTGAATTTCACCCTTGTGACTGTTTAGATGACTCATTCCATTGACTTCAATAATTATATTGAGCAAAAGAAATTAATTGAAACTTTTAAATGAATGACACCTTCAAACTCCTGATTTAGTAGCCCAGACTGCATAACAAGTGCCATCTGGGAGGATATATTGGAGACTTACAACCTTCTAGAGAATACTTGGAGGCCAGAGATTATACCTTACATATTCTTAAGTGGCATCAGGATTATTAACTGGATATATTTTTTGAAGTTGAGTTAAACTTTCCTATAGGATTTTGTTACCTCTCTGTTCCAGAATTATTTTGAAAAAAAATGTTAAAAAAGGGGGGGGAGGAGTTGGGGAGAAAGGAGGGGAGAGGGGTGGGTGGAGATCTGGCAAAAAGAAGCTCTGCTTTCTTCAAACTGTCCCAATGTGCCCCAAATAAGTGTATGCACATGCTATTCTTTTATTGTACTGAACAAGGGTTACTACTGCTTGTGCAGAATACATATTTGGCTAACAAAGTTAATGAGAATGTACATCTGATAACATTTGCAAGCCCAGACCTGGTTTTACAATCAGTTCATTCAGTTTTACATGAACAATGCTCTCACCCATCACTAAGCTTACAGCCACATTCATCTCTCAAAATTTTTATTCTTCTCCATTGCAAGATCTACGATTTCCTTCCCTATTCTTTCTTCACTAAACCACATATCATTTCAGGGACAAAGATTTCAAATGGAAATACGGAAGGAAGGTAAAAAATCTTTTCTCTTCTCTAGGACTCCAGCACAGCTTTTCCAAAGCACTCCAGGGAATCTCTCTGCCAATTAACTCTTGAATACAGTTAGGATATTTACTGTCAATTCACGACTCCAGGGGGAAGAGGTAAGATGATCTGAGTATATAATATAAATATCTGTTTGCTAGCATTCATATGACAGCAAGAACTTAGGTCTCCTATTTTCAGAGGTATTGTCTCTGAATCCACATGCTCAGTACAAATTCATGTATGTGAAGTTATATCTCATTGATATTGATTTTATTAGTAATATTGTAAGTACCTTACCCAGCCTAGAAACAACAGATTTATTTTCTATCACATTGCCTTTTCCAACTTGATGGATAAGCTGTCTTTATTAATTTTCCTGTTTCTTTTTCTTTTGCAGAATGAGTTGTTGACATTTCTGAAGGTAATCTGATTTTAGTTCTTGCAGCAGTGAGTCCCACAGCTGAAGCATAATAATTGAGAGAGTTAATTCTGCTGTGCTCATGAACCACTCTATTTTGGCTAACATGGAAGGCTAACAGTTCATTTTCCATAGAAATGGATCTGCCACAACAGACCAAGTCTAGAATATCACTGCAATACTTGAAACAGTGATCTAAGACCGTCTTCAATAAGGCAGAACAACTGAATGTGAGATATTTACTTAATGACCTAAAAGCATAGTAATTTTAAACTGCATTACTGTAAAATTTTACTTAGAAATCTTATAAATATTTCAGTTGTTTGAAGTATAAGGACCAGAGCACTGACAACAAATGCCAGTATCACAGTAATGCAAACTCAGCAAATACTCCAGTGACAAAACAAGGTATTTTTTTTTAAAATGAGCATGCTTTCCATACTTCTGGTTAATGCTGAACCAGAAAGCATAAAATAAGTGTTTTAAATAATCTCCCTATTGAAAATCAATAATTTGTTCAGTTATTATGAGCACAGTATGTGACTTTAAAATGGAATAAAATTTGCATTATATTTTCTTCAAGGACTCTTTAAGGAGTCACAAACAGTGGAGAACCTTTTTCACCCCTACATCTTTTGTGAACAACATGGAAGCTGTAAGTCATTCAAAACCTATGTCCATACGCCAACTGCATACAATTTATATTTTGCTGTGATGGTGTAGGAAACAGCAGTGTGGTAGACAATAAGTGCAGTACGTGGAAATAAGCAAGTAGAAGCTCTGTAACTGGAGAGATTAAACTGTAATTGCTACTTTTATCTTTTTCATTCTTTAATATAATATTTTGATCCTATTTAATGTCCTACAAAAGGGGTTATATAGAATTATTTTCAGTCTTTGGAAATTCCGTTTAGGGCCTATAATTAAGAAGATAGAGGGAAGGCCACACCAAAAGCATTACTTCCTTTTTTAGTTTTTGGACTGTATTTAACCTTTTCAAATGCTGAATGCTGTTTTGACTAGCACTATCAATTATATGCAGCTTGATTTGGCTCAGAAGGAAATAATTAAAAACTTTGGATTAACTTTTGTTTAGAAGTTTTGTTATCAAAAAAATGTTAATAACAAAAAATTTATTTTTTTCCCACAAATGTCAAAGGTATCTTAAACTAATTTTGGACTACTTCTCGAAAAAAATATTTTATAAAAGGGTCATATTGCAAAAAGTTTCTGTCACTCCACTGTTTTGGTTTTTTTCTACACACCATTGTTAAAATGAGACTAAAACCCTACAAGCCTAGTTATAGGGAGATGTTAACTTTCGACTGGAAAAACGTGTTACTATTATTAAGACACTGTCTTCTAGTTAATAAACAGAGGCTTTCAACAGCAGTTTCCACACAGACAAGCTATGTTGTATCAAAGGAAAATGTCATTTGTATCAATTTGGGGATCAAGATTATTCCCAGAATATCTTCAGTAACACAAATGGAGCAGTGAATTTTACAAAGTATTTTGTACATACTTCTCTGCTTTATAGCCTTTTCTGGTTTTCTGATGTATAATTTATAATTTTAAAAAGTTAGGGAATTTTTACCTTTTAAAGTATATGTTCAGCATGATTATCCACTGTCCTAATCATGCACAGACTGCTCACAAATGATAACCAAATTATGAAAGTATGTTTCACCCACTTTTCAGATATTTAAATGATCTTAGAAAGCAGAAGGCAAATGAAAACTAGATCTCACTGTAAAATATCCTTTACTTTGAGAAGTGAGCAGAAAAAAAAACCCAAACAAAAAGAACTCCAAAAAACCAACACACATACCACCCCTGCCCACAAGCAGCACATGAAAAAAACCCAACCAAACAAAAAAAGAAAAACTTCCCCCCTCCAAAAGTACACAACTTTTACAAACAAAAGGTGGAGAATAATTCTACCTCACATGAAGACTTATATGAGTAGAATGAAAATATTAATTGGTGTTTTTGTGGATTTTTTTTCCATTTTCAGAAAGGAAACATTCACTTTGACAAAATCACCAGTATTTACTCCAACACAACAAGATTCTACATGTCTATTTCTGTATACTTGAAGAACTTCAAGCTGTGAGGTGATTCATTTTCCTAACTTCAGGCTCACTGAGTATTATTCCATATTGACAGAAAATCTATGTAATTCATCCTTTACAACTTCTCTAAGAGTTGTTATAAAGAAAAGCATCTATAATGGCTCCCACTCTGGCCTTAAGGAAAAAACATATAGCCATTTTGTGTTTGTTGACTTTTGCCTACAGTAATATAGATTTCAGAAAGCTTCAGAGGTGACTAGGGATTTGGGCACCCTGAGTAAAAATTTTAAAAATTAGGAACTCCACAAAAGTAATCTGTGGGGAGACTGAACATGGAGGCTTCAACAGTTCTTCTAACACCAGATTGTACTGCAGGAGTTTGCACTGGCTACCTATGGTGAATTTACACTTTGCTCATTAGCAATACCTTGGTGAAAACTGTCTGCAGCTCCTCACAAAGAGAGGAAAAAGGAGATGCATAATAGTATTGCATCCAGAATCAGCTCAGTGTTTTACTAGCCAATCTGCCCAGAACCAAAGAACATCAAATGCAATCCCCAGACACGTGGATTGTATTAGGGATGGAAAAAGAAGACTTAACTCTGTAGTTCCTGGCTTTTGTTGGATTATTTTTACATAGCTTTTGTATTTAGGGAGGATTATGGCACACATGGTCAATAAGATCACACAGTCCTTTTAGACCCCTATAATACTTCAAGGTGCAATGAACTGAGTTAAATATGGAGAGAAAAGCCAGCCTGAGATTCATGGCTTTTGGAGTTTTAAATGAAAACTTGTTGCATATTTTTACAAGGAAATTTCCATATTTTTTACATTAAGAGAAAAAAAAAATGTGTATAAGAATAAAGAAGACCTCATTCCAAAAGACCAGGCCTGATTACAGTGTCAATTATCCTCCCATTTAATCCATGGTGATTGTAGGAGACTCTTTAGAGCTATTATGATTTTGGTTGAAGTGCATGGGACACTGCTACCTAATTTCCATGAGATCTTAATGTAAGTGTTATGATTCCTCTATCAAAAGCATAATCATACATTCTACGGTTGTCATGGTGTATTGTGCTAATAAATACTACTAAGGAAATTCTTCATGCACAGCTCATTGACATAATAGACTATAATGTTTTTTTTAATGCTGCTATGGTCTACTGTATCAATGCCTACTGAAGGAGACTTTAAAGCACTCATCCAAGCACATAGGGTAACTATACATAATAAAAATCTTTATGAAATTTTTGGAAATAAGCAATTATTCTGCACTGCACTGTTCATTTTATTTATGAGTGCCAAAATCATTAGCATACACAAGGGACAGATGTGGTATTCAAATTTTCCCTGAAAGATTGAATTAACTTCACATTCACAGGCTTCAAGAACGTTCAAGAAGGTATTTTTTGTGTTGTCTTTCATTTCTCCTAATGCTAAAGTACAAAAGCACAAAGAAGAAACCTAAGTCTCTCTCATTTAATGCTTTATCATTTTGTAAGACAAGGTAATAGTTGCCTCATCTTCCTATCTGAAAGCCATGCCTCTAATTTAAATACTTGTCTAAATTTTCACTCTATGAAATGGACAGAAACAAGTACCTCCAGAGAAAAATTTGGAGGAATATTCATAAAACAGGTAACTAAAACAAGTGGGTTGAATGACTGACTGAAGAATTTAATCTAGCTTCCTAGGAAATAGATGCAACAGGAAATGTATTAGTCATTATGTAGAAAATACAGACACTATTTTCAGCATTTCAACTAATCTCGATTAAAAAAAAAAAAAGATTCGTTTAGGCCAACAAAAATGACTCTCATACTAAATTGCATGCAGTGCTGAACAACTACCAGTTTCTGACATGAGTACTGAGAGACTCAACAGAAGTTCAAGAAACCATGCACCTGTCACTGCTACATTAACTTTGCCAGAGGGCTGCGAGGAAAGTTTAATCTCCACCCCCAGAGATGTACTAGAATATGCTCTAGATCATCAGAAATTTTTTTTTTTTCTCTTTTTTACAGGATATTATTGAGGGTTGACCTTGGTTGGTCACCAGGTGCCCACCAAATCTTTACCATTACCCTACCATTAATAGGACAGGGGAAAAAATATCTTGACCAGTTCATAGGTTGAAATAAAGACAGGGAGATCAATCAGCATTTACTATCATAGGCAAAACAGACTGAACTTGAGGAAATTAATATATTGCCAATTAAAAAGCCTAGAATAATAAGAGCTTTTCTTCCTGGGATCCATTTATAGGATGGAAAGCAATGGTTCAAAGCTTCATCAGTGAAAGTTTAAACTGGACATTAGGAAGCATTTTTTACTAAGAGCATGGTCAAACACTGTAACAGGCTACCTAGAGAGGTGGTCAATGCCGCAAGCCTGTCAGTGTTTAAAAGCCATTTGGACGATGCCCTTAGCAACATTTATTAGCTTTTGGTCAGCCCTGAATTCGTCAGGCAGTTGGACTAGGTGATCATTGTGAGTCCCTTCCAACTGAAATTTCCTCTCCTCTCCTTTTTTCTCTTCTCCTCTCCAACATGAACCCTTTCCAGAGGCTGTAGTTCTTCAGTAATTACTCCATCGTGGGTCCTTTCCACAGGGTGCAGTCCTTCAAGAGCAGGCTGCTTCAGCATGGGTCCCCTATGGGCCACAATTCCTGCTCCAGCAGAGACTCTCCATGAGCTGCAATACCCTTCAGGTTGTATCCACCTGCTCTGACATGGTCCTTCATAGGATGCAAAGAGACAGCCTTAGTAACCATGATTTTCTTCACAAGCTGCAGGATAATCTCTGCTCCAGTGCCTGGAGGATCACCTTTTCCTCCTTCATGACCTTGGCTAACTCTTCAGACTTGTTTTTCTCTCACTGTCTCACTCCTTTCCCAGCTGCTGCTACACAGCACTATTCACTGTTTCTTAAATATGCTGTCACAGAATTGCTACAAATATTGCTGATTGGATCAGCTTTGGCCAGCTTCAGGTCCATTTGGAGCAAGGTGAAACTTGCTCTGACATGTTTGGAGCATCAAACATCTTCTCATAGAAGCTACCCCTGCAGAAATCTTCTCCCCCTGCCTCCCCCACTACCAAAACCTTGCCACGTAAATCCAATATAAATATAAAACATATTTCTAAAAAAACAAAAAAAAAAACAAAAAAAAATTTTTCCTTTTTTCCTTCTTTTTCCCTTCTTTTTTTCCTCCTCTTTTTTCCATCTTCTTCTCCTCATTCTCATTCTCATTCTCATTTTCATTCTCATTCTCATTCTTATTCTCCTTTTCTTTCTCCTTCTTTTCCTCTTTCCCTTCCCCTCTTAGTTCTACTCCCCCTTCTTTCTTTATCTTCTTTTTCCTTTACTGATTTTAATCCTAAACAACTGATATACAGTCAATGATTACATGACATTGCTTAATTATGATGAGATACATTAATTATGATGAACACAAAATAATTCCAACACACATTTCTATGGCCCACTTTTTAGCAAAGGTCAAGCATTAGATTGAAGCATTGAGCTTCATGGTTATGTGATCCTTCAGAATATCTGTTATCAGGTTTTCTCTTCACCCCTAACTGGACCAAATTCAGTCACTAAATCATGTGAAGGTGCTTAACATAAATTAATTATATAAAAGAAAATTAAATATAACACTAGAATACATGGAGGCTGTAACATAACTGACATCAACCCCCTTTTAAAACTTATGAAGGTATATCTTTCATCATCTTTATAGCAGGTGTGTCTCAGTTTTGCTTAGCTGTGCTGCCGAGATGGCTTCTGCAAGCAGCAGCTAGAAGCTCTCTGCAGGACCCAGACTGTAAACATTGGCCAATTCAAGGCCAGAGTTGCTGCTGACCACGGCCAAGCCAATCAACAATGGTCACAGCACCTCTGTGAATCACATATAGGAGAAAAAAAGCTGCAGGTAGGTGCATTTTGCCACCAGAGAAGGGAGTGAGAAGATGGAACAAGCTGTGCAGACACCAAGGCCAGGCCTGAAGGACTTTGGGGGGAAGAATGAGGCACTCCATCTGCCGGAGAGAGAGAGTTTCCCCATGCAGCCCATGGAGAAGACCATGGTGGAGTGGGTGTCCCCTCGCAGCCCATGGATGAGGACACGGAGCAGAGACATCTACAGCCTGTGAAGAGATTGATCCATGCCACAGCAGGTTTGCTGGGGAACTTGTGACTCTGTGGGGGACCAGGCTAGAGGAGTCTGGGCCCAAAGGTCAGCACCCCATGGAAAGGAGCTGAGGCGCGTGGTGAGGAGATGACTCCCGGATAGAGAGGACTCACACTGGAGAAGTTCATGGAGGACTGTCTCCCGTGGGTGGGACCCCATGGTGCCGCAGGGGTAGGGTGTGTGTATGGAATACCCCTTCCCAGCTAAGATGGAAGACAACTTGGGAGAAACGGACTGAAAACCCCCATTCCCCATTCCCTGCCCCCCCCACACCACAATGGGGGGGGGAAGAAGGGACCCAATTTATGAATAAGTCTGCAAAAAAGGGAGGGTTGGGGGAAAGTAAAAGTGTTAAGATCTGGAGGAGGAAAGCAGCTTATGAGGAACTGACCAGAACCCTATTCCTCATTCCCTGCCCCTCCCCGTGCCACGCTGAGGGGGGAAGAAGGGAGTAAAAATGATGACGTTTAAGTCCACTAAGAAGGGAGGGGTAGGGGAAAGGTGCCTCCTGATATATATTTTCTCCCTTTTTCAGCTGAAAAGGGGAGTGAGCGAGCAGCTCTGGTGTGTATTTGGCCTCCCATCAGGGGATGAGAGCAGTGCTGATAACACCCTGATGTTTTCAGTTGTTAACAGACAGTCGAGAACTTTTCAGCTTTTCATGATGTCCTGCTAACCAGAAAGCAGCGGGACACCCAGAAAGTTGAGAGGGGACACAGCCAGGACAGGTGACCCAAACTGGTCAAAGAGGGTATTCCATACCAATTTCATTATGTTCAGCATAAAGGGAGGCTGGTGTAGGGAGAAGTGCACAGCTCCAGGACACTCAGTTTATGGGGGATGGTCAAGTTTTGGGATGGCTCTGAGCTCTATGGTCTGAGTTGTGCAATTTAATGAGATACTGAATTTGTGTATCACCAGTTCTGTGTATTTCACTATAAATTCCTGTCACTGTTATTTCTCCCTCCCTTTGCTACCCCAGCAAACTATCCTTATCCCAACCCACAGGGTTTGCCTTCATTTCTTCTTTCTGTCCTCATGCAACTAAGAAAGCAGCTGCATGGTGAACAGCTGCCGGCTGGGGCAAAAACCACAGCAGGCATTTATACCACATTTTTGTTTTTCCTAGAGAACCTTTTATGTGAGATAAGAGAAGGAGTGCTCATTGAATCATTCTTTCCCAATGGAAAAGGGTTTTTTTTAGCACTGGCTTTCTGTTAGCAATGAAGTTTTGATTTCTTAGTCAAGACTTCTTCAGTGAAATAGGTGTTTCCACTGTTGCAGTGTTTAGAATCTTAGAATCATAGAATGTGTTAGGGACCTTTAAAGGTCATCTAGTCCAACACCCCTGCAGTAAGCAGGGACATCTTCACTAGATCAGGTTGCTCAGAGCCCCATCAAGCCTGACCTTGAATATCTCCAAGGATGGGGCCTCCACTACCTCTCTGGGCAAATTGTTTCAGTGATCTACCAACCTCATATTGAAGAACTTTTTCCTGATATCCCACTTAAATCTACCCTTTTTGAGTTTAAAACCATTACCCCTCGTCCTATTGCTACATGCTCTTATGAACAGTTCCCCAGCTTTCTTGTAGGCACCTTTCAGGTATTAGAAAGTTGCTATAAGGTCTCCCCAGAACATTCTCTTCTCCAGTCCAAACAACCCTAACTCTCTCAGCCTATTATGACAGGAGAGGTGCTCTGGCCTTCTGATCATTCTTATGGCCCTCCTCTGGACAAGCTCCAACAGGTCTGTGTCCTTCATGCGTTGAGGGTTCCAAAGCAGGACACAATATTCCAGGTGAGGTGTCACCAGAGCAGAGTAGAGGGGCAGAATCACCCCGCTTAATCTTCTGGCCACACTTCTTTTGATACAGACGAGGATGCAGTTGGCCCTCTGGGCTGCAGATGCACATTGGTGACTGATGTCCAGCTTCTCATCCATGAGTACCCCCGAGTCCTTTTCCTTAGGGCTGCTTTCCAGCACATTGTCTCCTAACCTGTATGGATAACTGGATTGTCCCAACCCAGATGCAGGACCCTGAACTTGGCTTTGTTGACCCTCATGAGGTTTACCTGGGCTCACATCTCCAGCCTGTCCAGGTCCCTCTGGATAGCGTCACCACTCAGCTCAGTGTCATCAGCAAACCTGCTTAGGGTGTACTCAATCCCACTGTCAATATCATTAATAAAGATACTAAACAGCACTGGTACCAGCACAGACTCCTGAGGAGCATGATTTGTCACAGTCTTCCATCTGGACTTTAAATCATTGACCATGACCTTCTGGATGCAACCATCCAGTCAATTCCTTATCCACTGAACAGTCTGCCCATCAGATCTATATCTCTCCAATTTAGAGAAGGATGTTGTGGGAGGCCGTGTCAAAGGCCTTCGTAGAAATCCAAATAGATGACATCTGTAGCTCCAGTTAGAAACAAGCTAAAGCTATACAGGTGCAGATCATGTTTTAAACCAAGAAAATATATTGTAAATTGGTGCAACCAAACCTAAAGTAATCCATAATGTAAACAAGACTTTGGGCAGTATTCTGTTATTGACCACTTGCCATATAACGTTAGCACTCCAAACAAGTCCTTTGGCTCAATAACCATATCATACTTGGAGGGAGTAGTGATAGTTCTGTACTTGAGTCAATATTCAAATTTCTGTGCAACATTAGATATACAGATTGTCTTCACGCACATAGTATTATTTTAGATCCACAAACTAGACCACAATCAGCATATAAATGCACAGCGTAGAAAAGACCCAGAGTATTTCAGAGTCTGAGAAAAAAAGTTCATGGCAATAAAACTAAAGTTTAAAATAGAAAAAAACTTTTCAATGTGTGTTTTTCTGTCAAATGAGTAAGTGAAAATAACAATTTTAAAATATTTAATATATATAATAATTTTGTGTGTGATAAATCATTACTTATGTATAGCATATTACATGTGATGATATAATAGCTTAATAACATATTCTACTATAATTTATATCTATTGCATTTAATTTCCTTCATAACATGTACATGATAAAGTCTCCCTGGAAATCTCAGTTTACTGATAGTATAAACAGTCTTTTGTTTTGGAGGTGTATAAAACAGTATTTCTAAGTGATTAAATGAACATACTGAAGATCAATAATAACTGCCCAAGTGTTATAGTCCTCCTATTTACTCCAAACAGTAATCTTTCCCCATAAACCAAATAAATCTTCTGTAAATTCAACCAAAACATCAAACAAAAAGATTGACCCAAAGTCTAACCACATAAATGCTGTGCACAGCAAACTGAAGCAAAAAAGAGGTTGATTAGAGTTTATCAGCCAAACTCTGGAGAGTGAAATGCAAAGGCATCATCTGGAAACTCCTGTAACTGAGAAGTAGGATTCATTCCCCGAGTCTGAGCTCTCTGATATACGTTTACCTGTTACAGCTCCCAGATTAGTTAAAAGCTATTTTGGGTGTACTGACAGTCTAGAGTACTTAAATGATCCAAAGAATTTCCTACTTTTCTTCTTGTTCTACCTGAAAATATTTTCAGTCACTTACCAATATCTTTTTGTGAGTTTGCTGTGATTCTAACTTGCTTGAGGCATTAGAGGTATTCAGGAGTATGCTGATCTGCATATAGTAGATGACACAGAGACAGAGGTTTATGCACCGGGACTATTTGAACATGCCTGTTCATGGCACAGAGGAAATCCATAGCTGTTTATATTGAAATTTTCAGCCTTCACATGTAGTCTGAGGAGAAGCAGCTACAAAATCTTGGTGTCTTAAAATGATAAGAAGCATTATAAACCTTATTTCCCATCTGAAAATCCAAGGCTATCAAGAATAACAGTAAGACCTCTGTAGCAAATGTGCTGAAGGTGAACATAACATATTTGCCAACACAGATTCAGGCAAGGAGTTTCTTACCTTAGCAAGTCTTTTGTCAATGAACCACATCTAGTTTACTTTCATTCAGATAGTGCTTTGATTCATATATTGCAAATATACTGAAATTCTAGAACCTAATTATAATGAAAGTAAAAATAGACCCTAAATGACCTTAAGAAGGCTGATGAAATGCCCAGTCTTCCATGATTTGCCTCAACATTGAAGACAGATACTCATTGGGAGAAGCAGTTTTGAATTATTTGGCAGCACTTTGTGTGCTTTTCCCCAGCAATATTCATCAGTCTAGATAAGATTCCATTTGGAAGTTTTTTCATATTATAAAAATGGTGAAACTCAAGGGAAATTCAGCCCTAAGCACTCATTATTTAGAATCAAAAAGGAATTAGAACATAATGTTCTGGTCTGTACTTTCTTTCAAAAATTCAAGTAAAATATAGAATGATTGTGAATCTCTTAGACCATGAATGTATATTTTAGCATTTGGACTAGAGAAGCAATCCAGGGAGAATGTATTGAAAAGCTGGATTTTATAGTTCTGAGGTTTCACCGTTTACCTCAAATATAAATGACCTTATAATCAATTAGTGGTTCAACTTGACCATTCTGTTTCTCACTGCAGCATCTAAACACAGAGCTAGTAGAAAGTCTGTCTTGGATATATTGGTTTCTCTTTCTCAGAAGATAGGTCTCTTTGGTACATTGTTTAAAAATCTTAATTTTGTTCAATCTATGAATTAAAACTGATCTTAGTAACCTTAAGGGTTTGGGGTTTTTTAATAAAAGGATTTTAAAAAATCTGTTCATATTTTAAAACATGAAACTACATAAAACTGGAATATCCTTCACCCTATGTGAGTTTTCTTTGGTTATCAAACATGGTTCTCTGAAATCCCTCTGGAGGCAAGTAATAGAGATTATGAAAATATGACCATCTCTCATAATAATTCCCATTTGTTTGTCAGGACTTAGCACACAGGAAGGTATAATACGAAGGAATGGAACCTTTCCTGATTGCAAACCTGATACTTCCTTATCACACTCAAAGTGGACTCAGCGACTGACAAAGAAAGAGATGAACCAGTTTGAGCACCTCTCCAGCCTCTGAGAGAGAAATGTGTCAATAGGCAAAGATATGTGATCCTATTATTAACTTAGAGACCCTGATTTTAGTTTTTTTTTCCATTCTTCCAGGCAAGACTGATAAGCAACATTCACAGGGAGTTCTCATCACAGCAGTGTTTTGTAATGTCTAAAAATCTCTGGGAAAATGGCCTGGGAATCTTCTGAGAAAGAGCTGCCTGCTAGTCCTGTTTACTTTATTTACATTTACATTAAATTACTTTTTTACACAAATCCAAATAACATCATTTGAAAGCAGTAGGTTCCAAAGCACCAACTATGTGTCCCATTCAGTTACATGCATGCATGAACATGCATAAACACACTCATACAGAGACACACTTTTTTCCTACTACATAAGGACCTGCATAGTGATATGAAATTCTCTAAATGCTTAAAAATAAATTATTCAGTGGTAGGGACATTATAGTTAAACAGAAACACAGATACCCCCTCCTTGCTTCCTCTTGCTCATTCTTAGTTTCACGTGACATCGTGGCTAAACTGATTGGCATTGATATTTTTAATGGGTATCTCTGAAAGCAAAGATGGAATTAATCAAAGTTTGAATCTTTCAGCTCCAAGGTCTTACAAAGAGGTCACCAATAGTCTATTGTTTTAGTTTTGATAGCACCAAACGTATGCAAATTTTTTTCCTAGGAAATCCTCAACAGGCAATGTAAAGACAATATGTGATCCATTTATAGTTTACAGGCAGATTGATATAAATGAAATCTATGGCATCCATGTGTAACTAAGTCTGACTCCTGCACTGCTAAATTTATAAGACTTAAGAAGCTAAGCTCTGCTAGGAGGATTGATTGATAAGATTAGAATTGTCTGTTGCTTTTGGATCTGTCAGGGTAAAGACTATAAAAAGTGATGATACAAAGCTCTCTACAGAAGTTTTTTAAGTAATAAGAGGGTCAAAAACAGAGGGATCACGTTTATTTATACCAACGGCCTATCATATAACCATTGATATTTCTTAAAATCTATTTAGAAAAATTCTAGTCTAACTGCTTCATTCAGCATCTGCATATAGCTCTCATTGCCACTAATTTTCATGTCTTATACCTATCTGTAATATTTTATTATTTTTTTACTGCCTCTGGTGGATGAGATATTGGAGAGGAGCTCTGCGGAGAAGGACCTGGGGGTCCTGGTGGGTGACAGTTTGGCCATTACCAGCAGTGTGCCCAGGTATCCAAGAAGGCCAATGGGATCCTGGGGTGCATCAAAAGGAGCGTGGCCAGCAGGTCAAAGGAGGTGATCCTCCCCCTCTACTCTGCCCAGGTCAGCCTATCCTCTATGGGGATAGGCTGAATGAACTGGGGCTGTTCAGCCTTGAGAAAAGAAGACTGAAAAGGGATCTGGCTAATGTTTATAAATATCTGAAGTGTGGGACACAAGGGGACATAGCCAGCCTCTTTTCAGTGGTCTGTGGAGACAGGACAAGGGGCAATGGCTGTAAATTGGAGCACAGGAAGTTCCGCACCAACATGCGGAAGAACTTTTACACAGTGAGGGTGACAGAGCCCTGGGACAGGCTGCCCAGGGAGGTGGTGGAGTCTCCTTCTCTGTAGATACTCAAGATCTGTCTGAATGCCTATCTGTGTGACCTGTCCTAGGGAACCTGCTTTGGCAGGGGGGTTGGACCCGATGATCTCTGGAGGTCCCTTCCAACCCCTACGATTCTGTGAATCTGTCAATCTGTGGATAACACAGAAAATAGTCCCTATTATAAAATAACATCTTCATGACAATGAAAATATCAATCAGAAAAACACAGATGAATGAAATGGTAAAATGGCACTTTCAGTGAAAGGATGACTCAATTATAAAACAATGTTCACTCAGTAGCTTGAGTATAGAATAGAAGTAGAAATTTCCAGATATTACAGATGTTATTATAAACCAATAATAATTTAACTGCCTCAAAACCTCTTGTGAGGTGAAAAAGTGTTATAGCCCATATTTTAGAGATGAAGGAAATGATGCACAGTAATTTTATACACCTCCATCTTGATGTGCCAAAGCTGAAACACTTTTGCTTTGATTTCAGAGTTGATGGACACATACAGCTTTAAGTAAAGTTAATCATGAAGCACAGAGAGGTATCTGGAAGGACTATGAACACATTCTTTTCAGTCAAGATTGAAAGGATGATTTTTATTTTTATTTTATAATGTTTAAACTATTCTTCATCCATTTTTATGTTTCCAAGATTAGATCTTGGCTTTTGTAGTGAAAGATGGTTTTTTTGTCATATTATATTTGGTATTTTATAGTTTCCACTATACTGCCTGGAAGGAACATTCAGCCTGAAAGTCTTTATTTAGTCTTTTCTCAGTCTCCCACTAACAACTTGCTTTTTATATCTTCCTTTCTATTATGATTAATAGTTTACATTTTTGTTTGGAATGC
Source organism: Porphyrio hochstetteri (assembly GCA_020800305.1). Lineage (NCBI taxonomy): Eukaryota > Metazoa > Chordata > Aves > Gruiformes > Rallidae > Porphyrio > Porphyrio hochstetteri. The sequence goes on along the minus strand of CM036905.1, from coordinate 184,800,236 downwards.
TTCAAGCTACAGTCATGGAAATCCCTTTCAGAATTTCCTTCTGTGTCTTCTGACACTACATGAATATTTGTGTTTGATCATTTTTTCTTATGGATATTCAGTGAAGATAGTATGTAGGTGTAGTTTCTCAGTACATTTTATAGTAAATGTTTTGCTACTTTGAGAGATTACAGAAGCCTCTGACTACATAGTACAGTGTGCTGGACCAAATGACTGGAAGCACTTTCAGACCTTAGAACTGAAAAAAACACTTGTGGGGGGAATAAAAAAAACCCAAACCTCCTTTCCATGGGATTTCTTTAATACCTCATCTATCACATGAGTATTATGACTGATATAACCTAATTGGCCCACTAATCATCAGTCCATCCTGTAGACACCAAACCCACTTTTTTTTAACAGCATTTAGTCTTTAGAGCTAAGACTTAATGTAAAACTCTCTGAGGTACTGAGCAACTGTAATGAAGATAAAATCCTCCTCTGTAGAATGTTACATTAGCACAACTCATATATGGCTCATCTTACAGTTTTCTGGTGGAGCTTGCTGAGACTGAAATGTGATCAAATATTAATAGTTAAAGCATATAAAATAGTTTTTCTTTTAATGGAGAAATTTTTAAAAATGGGGAAAAATTGTAAAACAATAACCTTGGAAAAGGATTTACATACACTGTTTAAAATATAGACAGCAGTTTAGAAAAGTCAGAAGTTGTACCAAATACCATACAGAACAGTATCAGTGACTAGATTTATGTTGCCTCTGAAACCTAATACACCTTAATACGTCCTTAAAGGGATGAGTGACTTCCCCTCTGGACTTCCAAATAGAAGTCTTGGTGTAGTACAAAATTCCTTTTACCCTGTATGCTGATATCTCTATTTCTAAGAACATACTTGTGACCAGACTTGTAAAAGCATTTAGAGACTAAATTCACCTTAAAATCCTTTGCCTAGTCAAAGGCGATAGAGAAGTCCTTTGAAGAGATTTCTCAGGAGCAATAGAGGGCGTTAGAAGGAGGCTGATTGAGGATTTACTGGGAACCAGTAAATGAATTTGAGTTAGCACAATACTAGGTTTAAGATAAACTGTGTAATATGGTCCTTTCCTAAAGTTACCGATGAAGATGTACAGAGGTTTTGCCATAGGAGATTTCAGAATTTCTAATAAATAATGTGAAAAATATGTCTTGTTACTCCAAGGATTGGGAACTCTGAAAGTTTATCTTTACAATTTGGGGAAAAAATAAAATTAAAAAAAAAAGTTGTATAAAGTGGAGCACATGTTAAGTCTGTGATAAATATCCTCTTAGGGACCTAATGCATTTCACCTAACTTACTCACACATGCCCTGTTGTGTCTGCTTATAGACACAATTAATCCTGTTATAGTGGCAATTTGTACATTTTCTGTACAGTTAATTTCAGGACAAGTTGTGTTGTAAAGTGTCTTAACAGTGGTAAATTAGTGCTGTCTGTTGCTCTGTGCCGAGATTAATATATGTCAGTATCTGGAAACTTGGATGAAGTTTTTTAATGTTGCCTTTATCTGTTCTAAATTACTGTGGTTGGTTAATCTTGGCCAGCAACCCCACCCATTTGCTCACTTGCTCCCCCTCCTCAGCAGGACAGGGGAAGATAAGAGGAATGAGAAAGTTTATGGATCAAGACACAAAGGGAGATCACTCACCAATTACTGTCACAGGGAGGACAGACTCAACTTGGGGAAAATCAGTTTAATTTATTGCCAACTAAAATTAGAGTTACATGGTGAGAAACAGAGAAAAAACCCTAAAGCAATACTTCCCACTACCCCCTTTTGAGGCACAACTTCACTTAGCCCCTACCTCCTCCTTTCCCTCACCTCCCTCCACCTAAGGCTTCATTAGCTGTGCAGTGGGATGGAGAATGGCAGTTGAGATCAGTCCGCAACTGCTCCTCTATGCTCCTCCTTCCTCCTCATACTTTTCCATTTCTCCAGACTGGGCTCTCCACAGGCTTCAGCTTCATTTAGGTAGTATCTTCCTGCTCTGGTGTGGGATCCTCCGTGGGCTGCGGTATGGATATCTGCTCCACCATGGTTCTGCATGGGCTGCAAGGGGACAACCTGCATCACCATGGTCTTCTAGGATACAGGAGAATCTGTGCTCCAGTACTTGGAGCACCTCCTCCTCCCTCTCACACCAAGGCTGTCTTCTCACACTTTCTTCCTCTCTCCTCACTGCCTGTGTAGCATTTTGCCTTTTCTTAAGTACATTTTTCCATAGGTGCCATCATCTTGGCTGAAGGGGTTCAGAGGTGTTCTGTGGTGGGGCCTGCTGGGGCTGGCTGGAAATGGTCACCCTTGCAGCCCCTTGTCTGCTAAAGTGCTGTCATTTACTCCCAACACAGTCATCCTGAAAAACTGCTCAGATAATTTACTATCAATAATATCATGAACTCAAAGTTGGTGGTGGTTTTTTTTGTTTTGATTTGGTTGAGGTTTTCAGTCATCTGTGGTTTGTAGCCATCTGATTTCTAGTTTGTGATTCGACATTATTCTGATGTCACAACTTTCTTTCCTTGAGCTAGGGCTGTGTTATTGCCATAAAACTTGTGTGTTCTTAAGACATATAAGATACTGTTTCTCATGAGTGATTGGAAGACTTAAGTTTTTACAACACTAATATTCTTTTCTTCCTCTGAAGGTATGTTAGTAAAGCTAAGAATAATGAATATATATTGCACATATGTAAAAACTCATTATAGTAAATAATAGATAGTAGTAGTAGAGCTGCATAGTTAAATTTTCATTACATTTTCCATTATAAAATCTGTCTGCAGTTGTTTATAGCTTTTCTAAATTTGTACTGTTGGAAAAACAGAGAGCTCATGCAGAGTGCTTGCATGCTCAAAAGCTAGCCATTTTTCTACCAGTTGTATCAGTCGGTCTAACAAAAATATTACGTCCCTCTTATAAACACACCTGGTTTCTAATTTTAGACCTCTGCCATGCTACACCTGCCATAGTAACTCAGTCCACTTTATTTCTTTGCCCTATTTCTGTACCAGATATAGGATGTAGAACACCCCTTTCTGAACTACTCTCTCAGCACAGCACTGAGCTGTGCCTTCTGGACAGGCTCATTCTAGCACTGCCCTGTACTGCCCAGTGCAAGCCTTACTCACTGATCAGTATCCGACTCTGGCACAGACCTTCTGTCTGAGCTTATTAAAGCATTCTCACTATCCACTATATGGTAATTTTCACACAACAATAGAACACAGATGTTTTGAATAGATAATGAAATTACAATTCTGAAGTAAATAAGTGCAACGTTTTTCAGCTTCATTGAATTGAGGTATTGTGAATGAATTTATCTCACCTAAGGTGTATATCTAAAAGTTAGATTAAAATTCCTTATTTGCTGGCAATATTGCCTTGAAGTATTTCTCCTCCCTGAAGACTCATATTTTTTCTGCTTCAATCTGTGTCGCAGTATTTACCCCCATAGTTTACAGAAATGTATAAGCAACTGGACTGAGAATCTAAGTGAACAAATTGCCAACTACATACTGCTGAAACCACAAATAAAATCTCTGAATTTCAGCTCATAATTTTAGTTCTATATTATAGTCAAGATGAAAAAATAAGCAGCCCTGAAAGTTGACTTATCTTATTTCCACGTGTCTATTTTTCCTCAGTGGTATAAAGGGATCCAACTTTGACTCAAACAAGTAACTTTTAGACAGCTGAAGCTGGTTGAGATGAATCACATGCTGCATTAATGCAGTTTTAAGTACTGAATCTGAGATTTGCTATAGAAACAGTTGGCATACTGCTTACTGGTCCTTAATTCTTTTTGAAATTTATTTGTAAGACCTATTAAAACTCCTATAAGAGATAAAATTTTCAGGTGCTGGAGAAACTTATTCGTATGAGTCATAAATTATAAATTCCTTAGCCCTATTTGACTGTCAGTGTCCTCACTCTCTTTTTGAATGTGAAAGGGTTTTTTCTTCCATTTCCTCATACTAGTACATGAGTTGTGCATGAATTAGGGGCAACCTGTTTTCTAACTTTCCTTTACTACTCTAGGCTCTATTTCTTATAAGGATAGCCTCCTGTAAAGCAAGGAGGAGATAGTTCTCCCTGCTTGGAAATTTGCAAGTGAACGATAACTACCAGGCAAGTAAATGCACATTCACCAGGAACACAGTTCATGGAGTGATGAGGACACAAAGAGCCTCAGAGGGAATGATTGTTTCACAACAAGGAGCTCATGCATTTCAAATTGCTCAGCACCTGGGCTTGAAATGAGTCCATGCTCCTGTTGCTTAATACTGTTGCACAGTAGTTTTGGCAACACGACTGACAGCTTGAAGGGTTATTCTCAAAATCATACAGCATGTTAAATTCTGGTAATGCGTTTTTTTCCCTTCCCTGGCAAGATTACAAGAAAAAAATTGGCTGGATCTTTATAGATGTGCATCTGGCTGAATAGCAAACCCTGGTTATCAGTTTTATCACTATTAATTTATTATTTCTTGGGTTTTTTTCACTTTACTTAGCAGACATAAAACTTGAGAACTTAAGAAAATGATTTTTTTCCCACATAAGAGATGAATACATGTGTGCAAGGTTTTCAGATATTGTCTCAATTAACTTATGGCTGCTTTAGTAGCATTGAGAATCTAAAATATGCACAACTTTGAAAGCTACCTGTAAAGCCAGATGCTCTTTGTATGAATATCCATAGAAAGTCAGTCTGTTTAGCCTAGTACCTCATTGTAAAAGATCTGTGGTGGATATATAGGGAAAGAGTAAGAAACTAGGCCAATGTCCTGCCCTCACATTCTGTCTTGTCTTTAACTTGAGGCCTTCCTTAACTGTTCGATGCTGCAGAAGAATGAAGAAAAGTTTTAGGGTGGTAGTGTGAATCAAATGGTTGTGGTGTTAACCAAGAATTCTGGCACAAAGCCTTATCATGAATACTTGCTTGGACCTGCCATACTACTACACTTTTGATGATCTTACACTTCTATGTAGGCAGTCACCATTGATCCCTGACAGAAACAGTATACTGGAGAAAGTGGTCGGTTGTTCTGACTCGTAAGGAGCTTTTTGAAAATGTATAAAAGCCCAACAGAATCACAGAATCATAGAATATTGCAGCTGGAAGACACTTCAGGCAATCTCTAGTTCAGCACCAAACCAGCTTCAGCTGTTATATCAGATCAGGTTTCTCAAGTCTTTATCCTTTTAGGTCTTGAAAACCTCCAAGGAAGGAAACTGCACAATCTCTCTGGGAAACTGTCTCATCACTTGACTGTCCTTAAAATAAAAAAGATCCTCCTTATAACTAGTATGTCATATTCAGCTTATGTCTTTTAATCAATTTTTGACTGTTGTTTCTTATCCTTCCACCCTGCACCACTGAGAAGGATCTGGCTCTTCCTGATGAATAATTTGAACTCACTCCATTTGATTGATGTTTTCCTTTACCTTGACAGGGGCGTAGGAGGGAATGTCAGGGGCAAACTGGCCACAGTGTTCTACATGTGGTCTAATGAGTAACAAATACAGGGGAACAATCACTTCTCTTGACCTACTGGCCACACTCTTGTTCATAGAGCTTAGGTTCATGTTAACCATCTTGCTGCCAGAGTACACTTCAGGCTTACACTGAGTTTGTGGTCCACTGGGAGCTGGTCCTGAGTTCTTTTAAGCAGAGCTAGTTCCAAGCCCATCAATCCCCAACCTGGAAAACATTCTTCCCTCCTAATTGCAGGACTTTAAATTTGTCCTTGTTGATTTTCTTAAGCCTGGACCATTTCTCCAGCTTGTGCTAGTACAGCAGCCCCGTCCTCGAGCGTATTGATTGGTCCTCCACAATTTGGTGACTTCTCAAAAGTCTGTGAGAACACACACTGTGGCATCTCCTGCAGGCCACTGAAAAGAGGATAAACAGGACAGAGTAGAGGATAGACCCGTGCACTACTCTGGTTGTTACCAGCCTCCAGGTAGAGTATAACAAATTAGCCACAATGAGAAAAGACTGCATGCACAGACCAAAGATGCCAGTTCTACAGGCTTGATGATCATCATGGGCCTCTTCCTCAGGATATTCTGTGATTCCATGACATGGCTTTTGAAGATCAAACATTTGGGAAATCTTCAAAAGGAAAAATAGGGTGAAACTGAAGGTTTGTACTATAGCACTGCACTCTGCTAACAGTAAATCACTTGTATGCCACTTTATGCCTAAGAAGCAAGGAGTCACCAAATTAGGGTACCATTCAGAACTTCTGTATTATCTTTATTTTTTCCTGTACGTACACAACTGTATGATATTTATTTTACTTAGGCATATATATAGCTGTTGGGGTTCTTTTGTGGTGTTGAAAACATGAAAGACAGATTAAAAAATTTGACAAAGTAGTTTGGTTTTGGTTTTGGTTTTGGTTTTTCTTAATGTGAAGACCAGTTTCTTCTAAGGATCTGAAATATCTAACATACAACAAACTATATTTTATGGGGCCGAACAAACGTCTAGTGCTGGTTTCAAGAAAATAACATGGATTTTTTTCTTAATTTGTACTATTACCTTAATGAATGCAATACTAAAAGTTATATATTCATGCAAAATGCAAGATAAGTGCTTAATAATCACAAAAATAGAAGGTTGTTAAACTCTTTATTGTTATTACTTTTATTTATTTATTGTAAACTGCAGGGCAGCAAAAGTATCTCAGTATTTATTGGCAATTTGTATTAAATTATTAATATATTTTCTTTCAAGAAGCTACAGATTTCAAAAATACTGTACTTTGTGGAATTGCAAGGTGTTTTTTTTAACATGCAGAGTGTTGAAAGTATTGCAGTAGTCTTATCTCAAATTGTGATTAGAATAGAGACAAAATAATGTAATTGAGATATAAGTCTTTGATATCTCTCTTTGGTGTTATTCAAGATGGGGGAGTCCTGTTTTTCTGAGTGCTTGTTCTAGATGAACAGTGTTTTGCCAGATTCTTGATAGCTATCTGTGCTTCGGTCTTTCAGTTTTGAGGTCAGAGCATTAACACATTTGCATTATAAAAAGAGAGAAAACTTGTTGGGAATCCCAATATATATTTCATCTGGTTTAAAGCCTTAATCCTGGATTCTGAGTGCTGTGTGGTTTTAAGAGTATTAGTACAGATTTATACAAAATGGCTTGATACTGCATGTGTAAGCACTTTCCACCGACATCAGAAAGTTAAATAAAAAAAAAATAAACCTAGATCAGGGTTAACAGGGTCTAATTGCTGGAGCCCTGGGAAGACCAGATGGCTGTGTGAAACAACTATATTGCTTTCTTGCTGTTGTTGTGGAGATAGCTTTTCAATTAAGGACCTTCAATCTTCATTTTTAATAAAAAGAATATAAAAAGAATCTATGTTAGTCTTTTTTTATTATGACAATTTTTTTTTTTAAAGTTTTGTGGTGGTTTGTTTTTTTTTAAACTTTGCCAAGCTGTTGATTCACTCTGAACACCAGCCACTCTCTTACTTTTGTCCTTAGAGCCTACTTCTGCTACATGCCTATTTCAGGGCAGATGGGAATAGTTGGCACAGCAACTGGCCAAAATTCAGATATTCTATTTTGTGTAATAAAACCTACATAATGATATTTCTATATTTGGTTTTGAACCAAATCATGCAGAAACCAAATTTGCTAAATTTCCCATGAACAAAAAAAATTAAAGAAAAAAGAAAAGGCATTACTCCTTATCACCCTCTGTTTCCATCAAGTAAAATAAATACACTTGGACCTGCAGCTCTTAAGTGAATATCACATTCTTGAGGGGATCAAGAGGCTGGGGAGTAAATCATTTCAGGAGTCGGGGCATCTTACAATCTTTGGCCAAAGGACAATCTGCCCAGTGAGGCTTCCCATGGTCACACCCCATTGCTCTCCAGCAGCTGCTACAGTGGAATTAACATTCTTGTCAGGTTGATTGCTGCTGCTAGCCATGTGAAATTGTCACAACTGTCTTTTTCAACATTTCTATGCCAAGAAACCATGAAAACCCAAGAACCCAGACATGGTATAAAGCTCTCAAGGTTGCTGTGCTCTTCCTGTAGGTCCAAAAACCTGACCCCTATTTAGAGGTGAAGCTCAGCAATTGGCATCAAAGAGTGAAAAAGCCTTGCCATAATGAACTGTCCTAACACCAGGGATAATGAGATTTCATTCACAGGAGAAAACCTCTTCATATATAAAATACTATACTCTTTAGAACTTTGGGTTCCTAGTCAGTAACAGCAGATAAGAATTCTGTTCAGGTTTTCCTCATAGAGTCCTATTCTTGATTTGGTAGAAATTACTTGAATTCAAGATCTTTGAAGAAAAATATTTTAGGTAACATGAAGAGGTTTGGGGTTTATTTGGTTTGTTTTGGTTTGGTCTTTTTTTGTTTTGTTTTCTTTTGTGTTTTTTTTTTTTCTGTTAAAGCTTTATTTTACTGAAAAAGAATTCTGAATGTATTAAATTTGCTTTTTATTCAAATTAGAAGTTATAACAACAAGGAAACTTTCTGCACCTATATGTTGATTGTCACACAGTGTCCTTTAGTTTTCACATTTCACCTCACTTCCTAAGGCATTTGATGCTTCAACATCTAAGGTATCCTCAAAAAAAGCAATTTGGATAGCAGGGTGGAAATTAAGCCTTAGAAGAATACTGAAAACAAGCTGACTGTTGTCACTCAAGATGTTGGGATTATGACCCATTCCAAGAAAAAAGATCTCGTTGCTCAGTATTGTTAAATACTAAACAAAACAAAAATTACCTAAATAGCAAGAAAAACAAAAACTCAAAGGGGATTTAAACTGAAATAATAATTACGTCACTATTTCAATCTGTTGTTGACATAAATAGTCTATAGTTATTTTCTTTCCATCCCTTATAGAGTACTGAAAAAAGTTCGGAAAGGAATACAGATGATCAAATAAACAGAGTGGCTTTTAACACAATTTTTGACCAAAAAAAAAAAAATTAATAGCAAAGATATTTAGTTTGCAAAATAAAATATAGAAATAAAAGATAGGGAAGGGAGGTGTAGTAAAGAGGTATAAAATTTTGAGTTTTATGAAAAGGATAAAAAATTGTTAAGGGCTCATTTTCCCCACAAGTGTAAGAGCAAAGGTGTAAAAGAACAAGCTAGCTGAAGCCAGATACAAAAGACAAGTCACTAACATTTGAGTCAGCATCTGCTTCCAGAGGATGGTCCAGGAACTAATGAAACTGAGTTTTGAAAGCCAAATCTGTTGAAGTTTTTATGAGGCACAGAAAAGGCTTTCTGCTATGGTGATGAACCCATGGGTGCTCCCCACAGGGTCCCTAAGAGCAGGGCCTGTCAGCTCAGTCCTGTCCCAGGACAGCCAGAAGCATCAGGACAGCCCCAGCCCTGGGCATCAGGAACCTCCCTGGGCACGGGGACAGGATGAGGTAACCAGCCCTCATGCAGCAGAGGCTGAGAGCCCCAGGTGGCTGACATGGGTTCCTGGGTCTTAGGTACTCTGGAGGGAGCTTCAGGGTAGGGTCAGGCCTAGGAGTGGCCCCAGGGCTCAGACAGGTTACCAAACTCTCTCAAAATGTCCTAGAGCTGTAGATCCCAGAAAGTATCAGTAGGAATTATCATGATTTTTCTGGTTTTATACCATTCCTCAACATTCACTTTTGTCTGCTTCCATGATGGCTTCCTCATCAGGACCTTTGTTCTGAACTATACAAGCATATTTTCTGTTTTTACAGAAATTACACAAGAGTACATAGATCATTAAATTCCGCTCTAAATCATAAATCAGAAAAGTAAAATCTCTTTAGTTTTAGGGTCTTTCTTTTTGTTACTGTTTTTTTCCTGTTGAGATATCTAACATATTTGGTCACCACAACCAATAATCTATGCAATTTGTTTCACTTTCAACACATATTGTTATTACCTGGATCAATGAACATTTAATTATTCTGTGGTGTTTCTACACTTTCAACTAAAAGAATTCCTTACTTTCAACTTATATATCTCTATCCCTTCCCATACACCAGAGTTTCTATGACCATAGTTATGATTGGCATCTAAAAGACAGAAAATATCAGTTCCAAGGCCATTTTAAGGTGTGGATTCCTAAGATGTAGACTCTAGATGTCCCCTTTAAAAGGTGCCAACACCCATTACTGAAAAACTGCTGCATAGGCACTGTGCACTGATTTTACATGTTTCCTTAAGACACTGGAAGACCTACATACTTCTAAGACGGATCATGTCCATAAAGAAACAGCAAACTTATATACAGATCTCCTTTATGCCTTAATGTCTGAATTATAACATAAAATGTATTAGAACCCATATCATCCTGTTGTTTTTTTTTTTTTTTAACAAATGGTAGCACAGTCAAAATCCCCCCAGAAAAAAAAAGATTAAGAGTGTGATTGGGGGTTATTTTTACCACTATTTTTGACTTAAGAAACAAGTTTGAAAGAGCAGGGGTTTTTATATTATGTTTGCCACCTTGGAGAAAAAAAAGGGAGTGAGTGCCCATGTTGAAAAAAGTCAATGATACCTGAAACATATATTACAGATTTGTTTATCTACTTTTACGAACAGACTCCAAAATTTTATATGACCTATGTACATAGAGCCAAAATGTCATGATAATCCAAGCAACCATGACACAAGATTTATATTTGTGAATCCTCTATATATGCTGACCTAAACATTCACAATGAAATAATATTTCTTCATTTTTGGTCTAGTCTGCTTAGCTTAGAAAACAAGCTAGAATTTAACAAGAGTTTTGATCACATCATAAGGACAAATGCAGGAGATTTCACCAGTTCTCCTCCTTAGTGCAAAACCTTGCTACTGGAAACTGAACTTTGATAAAGGTCAAAGCTTTTCATAGTTTCCTTAAGAACAAACTGCTAAAATCACTGTGGAGTTGTGTATGTTACAGTTTCTGATCTTTTTATTATTTTTATCTGTGGACTGCATAATTTATAAAGCCTTTGCTTATAGTAACACGTTTTTCCCCATCTTTACTTTTTTAAAACATGTATTTCATTAATATTTTCATTAAAAGCTCCTACACAATTTGTCTCAGGAGTCAGCTTTATTTTATGAATGGTGAACAAGATCAACATATAGGTCATAAACAATGATGCTATTCAATTTGAAGAAATATGGGATTTTAATTTCATTGTGGAGAAGAAACTTAATATTTCCTGTCATCTGTTACAAATATTTCATTCTATTGTTCTTTTCAAAGGTCAAATCTAGAATGACACATCTGCAAGGACACCCATGACCCTGCTTGGCATTCAAGGTCTTGCACGATGGAAGCAGGAAGACTGAAGAATGCTTCCTTGAGTATCCAAAATAGATTATTAAAAACTTATTCCAACAGCTGAGTTCCCTAAGGCATCAGTGCTATGTACATGTATACACAGAAGGTTTAGCATTTAAAAATATCAGAGAGCATTTCCAAATCAGTCCCCAATGACTCTTACAGCTTCTTTCCTTTGTTGCTGTTTTGTAGGATTTTATGATTTGGAGATGGGGCTGTTTGTGTGTGTGTTTGATTTAATTATTATTATTATTATTTTATCCTTTTAAAATTCCACAGAAACAAAAGAAAGATGATATATCTGAATACCAGTAGCCCTGGGAATTTTCTCTGAAAACTTCTGGAACTATATCTGGTTTATGTATATCTCATCTTTACAAACCCCCTTGTTTGTGAATACTAATACTCATGGCATTCTTTAACTATGGAGCTTAATGAGGGGAAAAAGCAGTGAAATTTCTTTAGGGAGTTCTGATATTTAGCTACTTCCTTTTTATTAAATAAGTTTCCAAACAAATATCCAACAAAATAAGGTAACTTTTCACTAAATGAAAAAAAAAAAAAAAGTGAAAATGGGAGCTTGGAAGAAACGTAGCCTTTTATTTTATGTTCACTAATCTTTGAGGGTTCTACTTCAAGTTCCTTAACCCTATTTTTTATTTGGAAATCTTGCTTCTGGTCAGACTGCATCTTTTCTCATGTATCATGGCCATTCAATTCTCTGCAATGCAATTAAAATCCCATCTTTCTTCAAACTGATTAAATCTTGCAACATCTGTGAGGGAAGAAAAGAAGGTATAAACATTCTCTTTTCCTTTACACAGATGGGAGGCACAGACCAACAGAATGCAAAATACTCAAGTGGCTGCTAAATGTTAAGTCCTATTCAAATAAAAATGTGGTTTTGTGCTTTGCTGCTTTGCATTCTAAGGGATTTGATTAAGATCACTGATCAAGGCACTGTTAAGAGCCAGAATAAACACAAGAAGTCGGACTTCCAATGCCAAAGTCGATCGATCTACATACATTTAAAAAGATACAAGACAACAGTGAGGTGGGCTGTAGTTAAAGGGGCCAGATATTTTCTGGGAAAGAGCATAATGGTTTCTCACCACCACAGGATAAAGGCTTTCATAATCACTTTGGCTGTAAATTAAGAAGTCCAGATGATGTTTCAAGCAAAATTAAAGATCAGTTATGAAAGAACACATGGAAATAGAATTTCAAACTTTTTTCCCCTTTTGTGCTATTTTGAGTCACAGACCTAAAACAGTGTTAATTCCAGCAGTCACAAGACATGCAGCTGCTATTTCATAAAGGGTTTGTATCAAAGAAAAAAAAATACTTTGAGAATGTGCCTTTCTTTAAAATGGGAAATATCAGTTAAAAGTCACCTGTGTCAGAAAACTGAAAGTTTGATGTTGTGTGCACTCCAAGTTCCACACAAATTATGCCCTTTTTTCCCAAATGACAGATTCTGACAGGGAAAACGTCCTCTACTGCATACTTTTTATTTTGTAAACTTGCCTGGGAGGACAGATTTTAAAAATTCTTTTATTTTTTGTTGATTGCTAAAGTGATTACATAAGTTCTTTACTTTTACCCATTCTAAGAAAGTAGTACTGGAAGACAGTGCAGAAGACTCATAGACTATCTATCTCTTGCAAGTTGAAACCTATCTTGAACTTAATAAGCAATTACTGTGGCAGGGCTTTTCTTTTTTTTCAGTCTGTGAGTAAGTTTTTTTTCTCTAACAGAAAGCAAAACACTTGACCCCTTGAAAACTTACAGAAATGATGCCTTACAGATGTTTATTATTTCCCTTACCCTTAATTGCCTTTGCTTATTCACTGCAACACATCTCATTCTTTGGATTAATGAGAGACATCGGGCCCTTGTTACATACCTTTATACCTTGGTAATAAAATCCTCGGTGCCTTTGTGTGATCCATGTTCCTGATGTCACTGGAATATGTAAGACACAATCGCTGCTGTCTACAAAAATTGTAAGTGCATACATTTCAGTAGCATTCTTTCTTGTTAAAGCAGAGAGAATTACTGTGGTGACACACCCCCATGTGTGTAATGCAGCTGAGATTATATGATTTGATGCAAGGCTTTTTTGTATAATGCCTCTGCCTTTATCTGTACTTCAACAAGAAGCAGCTGGAACAATAACTTTGTCCCTTTAGATCCTCAGAGAAGAAAAGTTTCCTTTGGTTTGGCTGTCTTCAACTTCAGGGTACAAATAAAACTTTTCCACTAAACTTCATTTTTTGCTCTCAGTGTGATCCTGATGCAGTTCAAACAACATCTCTTTGAGATTATATGGTTTTAGATTTTCTTCACACATAGCCCTGTGTCCAGAATGAGGCTAAAATACTCTACATTTCTTTTCATATGTGGTTGCTCATTGCACCAACGAAATGAAATATGTAGGGCTGATTTAAATAACTATTTCAGTTTTCATTTATCTTTGGATATAACATAGAGAAGAGTTCTATTATCTGTATCTCTGTCACAAAAGAGTAGCATCCTGCAGAGTGCCTGTGTCCTGCTTGAATGTTCAACAAGCTTCTGTTTCGAGGTACTTTTCCTCATAAGCAATTGCGTTTGCCAGAGTGATGTAGAGCAAATGATAAAGGAGGTAGTATTTATGTAAATTAAAGTTGCTAACAGTCCTAGAAGAAACAAGATCTTCCTTTAAAGCAGTGGGGAATTAAACTTCTTAATAAGGGTGGTCATTGTAAAAGAGAGAAACTGTTAAACCCACAGTTCTTTTCCATTCAGGATTGCAAGATTGACTTTTCTTCCTCTTTACTTTGGTAAGAGACCCACAACAAATGCACCCATGCTTATTAGATTTACATGAGACAGTCTTTTACTAATACAAAATGGTTGAGATCGGACAACAATCATAATCATACACTAGCCAGCTCTTCAAGAACCACCAGAAAGAAGATGACAACTTTGTTACAAAACCTAATTTTTAATTTGATTTTTCATAGTGCCATGCAACATTTTGATTGAAAATTTACCACTATTTGGAAAAACCCTATTTCCAAAAAATCTTAACTGTAATTAATGATTAATTTACACTGTCAAATAATTCAGTTCCCTTCATCACTGCTGTATCTGGTCTCCTGATGGTACTGCATAGATATTATTTAAATTTCCTTTCAAGGAGAACAACATAGTTCCCTCTGAAGCACAACCTGAAAATTGTTCTGCAAATGGCTGGTGGCCAGTCACTAGTGGGGTTTCCCAGGGTTCCGTTTCAGTCCCAGTTCTTTTTAGTATTTTCATAAATGACCTGGACACAGGAATAGAGGGTGCTTTAAGTAAATTTGCAGATGACAAAAAATTGGAAGGATCTCTTGACTTCACTGAGGGTGAAGAAACCTGGACAGAGGAGAGAGCTGGGCAATCACCAACACCATGAAGTTTAACAAGAGCAAGTGCCAGATTCTGCCCCTGGGAAGAGGCAGCCCTGGCAACACATACAGACTGGGGGATCAGATGCTGGAGGCCAGCCATGCTGAGAGGTATTTGGGGACCTTGGTCAACAACAAGTTAAACGTGAGCTAGCAGCATGCCCAGGCAGCCAGAAAGGCCAACCATATGACAGGGTGCATCAAGCGTGGCATGGCCAGCTGGTCCAGGGAAGCAATTGTCCCGCTCTGCACTCTGCTGGTGCGGCCTCACCTCAAGTACCATGTGCAGTTTTGGGTGCCACAGTACCAAAGGGACATAAATATGTTGGAGAGTGTTCAGAGGAAGGTAATGAGGATGGTGAAGGATCTCAAGGGGAAGTCTTATGAAGACAGGCTGAAGTCTCTTGGTTTGCTCAGCCTGGAGAAGGAGAGGCTCAGGGAAGACCTTATCATGGTCTATGTCTGCAGGATGAGGGGGAGTGAAGGGGCAGGCACCGATCTCCTCTCTTTGACAGCCAGTGATAGCACACAAGAGAATAGTATGAATCTGAGACAGGGGGATTTTAGATTGAATATTAGGAAGAGATTCTTTACTGAGAGGGTGTTTGGGTACTGGACCATGCTCCCCAGGGAAGTGGTCACAGCACTATGCTTAACTGAGTTCAAGAAGCATCTGGATGATGCATTCAGTCCATGGTCTGACTTGTCTGGTCCTGTGTGGAGCCAGGAGTTGGACTTGATGATGGGTCTGTTCCAACTCAGGATATTCTATGATTCTATGGTAGATAGCTTCCAAAGTGTAGAAGGGACAAGTCAACAGTAGGTGTGTTTTTGTGTGTGTTCTCCACAGTTCTCCAATACTCTCTGAATATGCTCTTGATCTACAAGAGCATATTCTGACCGTTTGAGATAAAGCCCTCACATCATTAGTTACATTTTCAACAGAAAACCAAAATGAAATAAACCCACAAAACTGTAATTATGTCTTTTGTACAAAGGATCACTGTGGGGGACTAAAAGCAAAGTCAGTGTTAACCTCTACATAGTATGGATGCACACAATTTGCCCTAAACTAACCTTGACTAACATGGGTGTGAACCACTCTACAAAACTTGATCTGGAAACAAAATGTAACTTCATGGGATAAATACATTAAGCAGCCAATATGGGCAGTCAATGCTGCATCAGTGCAGTAGTTGGGACAGTCCCCTTAGAACCAAATCTCAGTCTATTCTTGCATCTCTGATAATGATATAAAAATATCTATTAGCAAGTTTTGCAGATGACAGGCTTTGGTGGGATAATAAATGAAGAAAAGTAGAGGTTATTTCTGTGCAATCGGCATAATCTGGGTGAATGACCAGATTGGGAGCCATTCACCAAGACTGAATATGGTCTAGTGTGGTTAATCTGCCCCTCTGAGATTAATTAGTCTCTTACACTGAACTGTTCTCTGGAGGATACTATCATACTATCTTCCTCTACTGACTACAAGGGACTCTAGGGAAATTAGCCTTTATAGACAAAAATTAGCCTTTGGAAATACATTTCCATTCCCTGGTCTGACAAATATCTACATATCTAGGATGTGAATAATGCATAAGCTTGTAAAGCTTCTTGCAAAATGCTGCTTGGAAAAAACCCCAACCAACCAAAAAAAACCAAACAAAAACCCAACAAAAAACCTGACACTGTGTCTGCTGTTGCACACAAAATTTGCCTGTTCTGGAGCAAGTGAGAAGCACAGCTACTCTCCAGTTTAAGGCATGACTGTGAAACCCTCTAACAAGGGATATCAACAGGATGTTCAACAGCCAAGGAAAACTGTATTGCAAGAAAATGATGGTCATTGAAGGTCCCTTACTTCTGTACTTGGGAGAAGCCTCTTTGTGAGGTTCTACGTTTTTACACACAGCTAGTGCTGCTTGAATTTTTTCCTATCAAAACATGCCATCTATTACTACATAGTCACAACCTGTATGAAACTTTTAACTATAAAACCCTTTCGCCAGAGACTCTGTCCCTTTCACATAATGAACAGGTATTGTTTTTTCAGAAAAGCAAGGCCTATCATCTATTACTAAGTTTTTCGTCGGTGGCTAATGGATGCAGAGTTCTTAGATTATTCCACAGAACAATCAAGTGTGTGCTTGTTGTGATGGTTTGGGTTTTTTTTTATTTTACAACCTACAGTCTTTTCAGAATTTACTTTTTTCCCTAACAGATCTAATATCATTAAACTGCAAATCTTTTTTTCTTATACCACAGGATTATTATTTGCATTTGGAACATGGAAGAATGCTTTATCATGGATTTTAAAACCTTTGACAACAGAGAATTAGGAAGCAAGTAGTGACTAAACAATACATAGGGGGATGTCAATATCAGAATGTGAGCAAGTGATCTTTTCACTCACTAGCATAAGTGGCTAAATTGCAGATTTCCTAAACCAAACATATAGAACCTGAACTGAAATAAAAGAAATATTAAAAAAAAAAAAAAAAAATTGTGGACATTTAGTGCCTGCAGTAGCATAACATATTGCTTGGAAATAAAAAAACCCCTTTCCTTTAAGCTCATTCCTCCAAAGTATATCTCTTGAATTATTATATATCTAAGTTCTTAGATATGGACATCACTAATTTATTTGCTTCATAAATGCAGGGACTGCCCAACAAAAAAAAAAGGAGATTACAGCATATATGCAGACACACACAAATTACTTTTTATTATAAAAATGAATTATGCAAATATATATTTTTTTTCTTCAACATAAAATTTCCAAGCATATTGTAAATATTTAGTAAAACTATGACATACTTTTACCTTCTCAAAAAGAAATTACATATACAGGAATTTATTAAGGAGAAGTATGTACATTACATCTCAGTCCAGACATAGGGATGGTGCCTCTGTGATCTCAAGATGTCTGTTTCTTCAGAACTAGTCCTCTGCAGATTACACAGGCATTTCTGAAAAGTTCATAGAAAGAACAGATTTCATTTACTAAGCTTCCTGAGCATAAGTAATAACATAGTTTTATATTATTTAAACATAATGCCCCAAATAGAAGAACATGTCTGAAGATGGATAACAATAGTTATAATTCCAGAGAAAGACTGTCTGCTAGAGTAATAAGTATGTTTTGGTTTTATGATCATCTTGCCTAGATTCAGGCAGGGACGCAATCACAAAGTGTAGCCTGCAAGCTGTCAAAAGGGAATTCCGGGACCTGGGGCGCTCTGTTGAGGGGGGGGGAGCCCAAATAATATTCTGCTCTATCCCCACTTGTGGGAGGAGGGGCTCAGAGCAGGACAGGATAACCCACGAGTTGAATGTGTGGTTAAAAGGCTGGTGCCGGCGCAAGAACTTTGGATTCTTTAACCAAGGGATGGTGTACTCTGCTCCTGGCATGAGTACTGCTAATGGGGCTCACCTGTCCTATAAAGGAAAGCGGATCCTCGCCCAGGAGATAGCAGGGCTCATCGATCGTGCTTTAAACTAGTTAGGAAGGGGGAAGGGGATATTAAGGCGGCTGCCAGGGTTAGGCTTCGGGAGACACAACGGGAGTTGACGGTGGGAAGAGGTAAATACCAACAGCACAGTCGTGGACTTGGGGACGTTTTTCCACGTGAGAGTAGGGAAAATTCTGTGGACTGCCCTGAGTACTCCTCCGTGGAGCCACTTTTGCCAGTCCCCTGTCAGAAATCTCGCTGTGGGCCGTTGAGGATACCTACATCTGCTTCACCACTGAACTGTCTTTACACAAATGCACGTAGCATGGGGAACAAACAAGAAGAACTAGAGATCTTTGTGCGTTCGCAGGGCCATGATCTCATCGCAATCACAGAGACGTGGTGGGACAACCTGGACGACTGGCACACTGTCATGGATGGCTATGTGCTTTTTAGGAAAGACAGGCTAGGGAAGCAAGGTGGAGGAGTTGCTCTTTATGTGAGAGAGCACCTAGAATGTGTTGAGCTCCACCTGGGGAAGGATGAACCTTCTGTCGAGTGCTTGTGGGTTAAAATCAAGGGGCAAACCGGTATGGGGGACATTGTTGTGGGAGTGTGCTATAGGCCCCCTGATCAAGAGGAGCAGGTAGATAACGCATTCCATAAACAGTTAGAAGTAGCCTCAAGTTCCCAGGCACTGATCCTTATGGGGGACTTCAACTACCCAGATATTTGCTGGGCAAGCAATACGGCCAGTCGTATGCAGTCCAGACAATTTCTGCAGTGTGTTGAAGACAATTTCCTGCTACAGATGGTGCAGGAGCCCACAAGGGGAGGGCGGCTGCTGGACCTTGTTTTCACTAACAAGGATGGACTTGTTAGGGAAGTGAAGGTCGGGGGCAGCTTAGGGCAAAGCGACCATGAAATGGTTCAGTTCATGATCCTGGGTGGAAGAAGCAAGCCAAAAAGTAGGATAGCTACCCTGAATTTTGGTAGAGCTAACTTTGATCTCCTCCGCCACTTAATGGGGGCTATCCCGTGGGCTACGCTGTTTGAAGGAATGGGAGCCTGCGAGAGCTGGCTAGCATTCAAACAGCACTTCTTCCAAGCACAGGAACGATGCATCCCTTTGAGGAGGAAATGGGGAAAGAGAGGCAGAAGACCTGCATGGATGAACAGGGAGCTATTGAGCAAACTCAAAGAGAAGCAGAAGATCTATGAACTGTGGAAAAAGGGTCTGAGCACCTGGGAAGAATACAGGAATGTGGTCAGGGCCTGTAGGGATGCAACTAGGAAGGCTAAAGCCCTCTTGGAAATTAAGCTGGCAAGGGACATAAAGGATAATAAAAAGGGGTTTTTTAGACACGTGAACAGTAAGAGGATGTCCAGGGATAATGTAGGTCCCTTGCTGAATAAGGAGGGTGTCCTGGTTACGGGGGATGCTGAGAAAGTGGAGATATTGAATGCCGCCTTTGCTTCGGTCTTCACTTCAAAGGCCCCCCGGGACCCACAGACACTGGATGAGAGTAGGACTGATTGGGAAATGAAGAATTTCCCTCTGGTTCAAGTAGGGGAGGTCCAGGAGCGGCTCAAAGGGATTAATGCACACAAATCCATGGGCCCAGATGGGTTACATCCACGTGTGCTGAGGGAGCTGGCGGAGGTGATTGCTGAGCCGCTCTCTATCATCTTCGACAGGTCTTGGAGGACAGGAGAAGTGCCTGAAGACTGGAGGATAGCCAATGTCAGTCCAGTCTTTAAAAAGGGCAAGAAGGAGGAACCTAGTAACTATAGGCCAGTCAGCCTCACCTCTGCCCCTGGAAAGGTAATGGAACAGCTTGTTCTGGATGCCATCTCCAAGCAATTGGAAAAGAAGGTCATGAGGAGTAGTCAGCATGGATTCACTAAGGGGAAATCGTGCTCGACCAACCTCATAGCCTTCTACGATCTCATGACAGGCTGGGTAGATGGAGGGAGAGCAGTGGATGTCATCTACCTTGACTTCAGCAAGGCCTTTGATACTGTCTCCCATGACATCCTGATAGCAAAGCTGAGAAAGCATGGGATAGATGAGTGGACAGTGAGGTGGGTTGAGAATTGGCTGTCGGACCGAACCCAGAGGGTTGTGATTCGTGGAGTAGAATCTGACTGGAGGCCTGTTACCAGCGGTGTTCCCCAGGGCTCAGTGTTGGGTCCAGTCCTGTTTAATATCTTCATTGACGATCTTGATGAGGGAATAACATCCACCCTCAGCAAGTACGCCGATGATACAAAGCTGGGAGGAGTGGCTGACACGCAGGAGCACTGCGCTGCCATCCAGAGAGACCTGGACAGGCTGGAGAGCTGGGCAGTGAGAAACCAGATGAAGTTCAACAAAAGCAAGTGTAAAGTCTTGCACCTGGGAAGGAACAACTGTTTGTATCAGTACAGGCTGGGGGATGAGCTGCTGGAGAAGAGCTCAGTGGAGAAGGACCTGGGGGTCCTGGTAGATGACAGGTTGGCCATGAGCCAGCAGTGTGCCTCGGTGGCCAAGAGAGCCAATGGGATCCTGGGATGCATCAGGAGGAGTGTAGCCAGCAGGTCAAAGGAGGTGATCCTCCCTCTCTACTCTGCCCTGGTCAGGCCCCACCTGGAGTATTGTGTCCAGTTCTGGGCTCCTTGGTATAAAAAGGACAGGGATCTCCTGGAAAGAGTCCAGAGAAGGGCTACGAGGATGATTAAGGGCCTAGAGCATCTCCCCTATGAGGAAAGGCTGAGTAAGCTGGGACTGTTCAGCCTTGAGAAGAGAAGACTAAGGGGGGACCTAATCAAAGTTTATAATTATCTGAAGCAGGGGATGCAGGGGGAATCAGCCAGCCCCTTTTCAGTGGTCTGTGGGGATAGGACAAGGGGCAATGGCTGCAAGTTGGAGCATAGGAAGTTCCGCACCAACATGCGGAAGAACTTTTTCACAGTGAGGGTGACTGAGCACTGGAATAGGCTGCCCAGGGAGGTGGTGGAGTCTCCTTCACTGGAGATATTCAAGACCCGCCTGGACGCCTATCTGAGCAATATGAGCTAGGGATCCTGCTTTGGCAGGGGGGTTGGACCCGATGATCTCTCGAGGTCCCTTCCAACCCCTACAATTCTGTGATTCTGTGATTCTGTGATTCTGAATTACCTCAATAGGGGTTCTTTGATGCACAGTAAGCCTTAAAGCTAAATAAGAATTTAGTTGCCTAGGCTTCGGATTTTGACTTTTAAAAATGTTCCTAGATAAATGAGTAAAACTTCCTCATATGTTGTCATAAAGTAAATGTTGACTGAAAATTTAAAATTTTGCTGTTTAATGTTTGTCAAATATCCTAATAATTGTCTTTTCCCTCCACAGATTTTTTTTTTCCCATAGAACTAGGGGACATAATTTAGTGACTTGATGTAGATGTTACAAGACTTGATACCTGTATTAAATTGGTCTAAGGCCACCCTTGATTTCAGTAGTATATAAAAAGTGCAGAGCAAGAAGACAGCATCATATTCTCTCTGTTAATCTACACTCTGAATCGAGGTTTCACATGGTTATAAACAAAGGGGTCAGAAGAGCTGATAGGAAATGCTTATATGGAAGCCCTATGGTTTTCTCCTATATCTTTTTTTCCCCTTAGAACCCTAACTCTTGTTAGGATTAAAAGTAAACTCTTGCCGTTCTTGAAATTCAGATATCCTTCCAGGCATCTAATTTAAGACTTCTCTTTTTACAGTTTAAATTGTGACATCTTAGTGGCTTTTCCTACAGTGTGCCTAATTAGGACAAGAAACGTGCAGCCTATGTAGTGCTTTTTGCTAGTGTTAGGAGATCAGGAGCTAGACAGTTACATTACGATATGAAAAGGCAAGTAACCATAAATTCAGACTCATTTTTGTTGTAGTTCTGTGTTACATATTCCCATGGAGACTCATTCCTGTCCACCTCAAAGTCCACTCTTGTAAACAGTCATGTTATTCTGTTCAATAAGAACTGAGGGCATTCATCAGAATACAGGCTCCTGTGAGGCATCTTGGTCTGATATTTTTTTTTCTCAGCTTCTGTGTCAGTCAAACTAAGCAAAACAGAATTTTGAAGAGGAAAAGCAAGATCTGTGATTCAGAAAACAAAAATGGTTATCCCCTGTAATCTTCAGTGTATAAAACAGTTTAATGTAACTTGTGATCAGTGCCATGACTTAGTGTACCATTAAAAAAATAATTCACATCCAACACAAATCACCTCTGTACAACTGTGCATTCGATTTCATAAAGCAAGCCAGAGACACAGCATGAGGTTAACCATATCTAAATATTAGTAAATTACACACATAATTAAACAAAGATTTGACTTCAATTACCCTTATTTTTTAAGACATACAATACTCAAGAGAAAGGAATATTCAGAAATAGGGAAAACAGGAAAAAAAGATCTGCCCCACAATCAAAAGATCAGGTTTTCTGATTTCAAAACCTTTCCCTTCAGAAACAGCCATCTTGGAAATTTTGAGCTAGGCTGTATCATTCAGTTGGGATTTTTTATTGTTGCATTGTCTTTTTAAAGAGACTCACGTTCATAAAATAATCTAAGTGAAGTATATCAGGAACAACCTTCAATAAAACATCATGTTTGCTGTCTATAGCTTTCCTATACTTCAGCTGGTTATAATGTCTTCTCAATTTACTAATACATGTTAAGAGGATCCTGTAAATGCCAAGGAAAAAGGAATATCTCTGTCTTTTATGAGCTGATTGGCTTGCCTTAAGAAAAAAAGAAAAGGACTGCATTGAGAATGTAAAATATTTTGGAAAATATTAAGCCACTTAAAACCAAACTTCCTCTTGCTCTATAGTAACATAATGTTTTTCAACTTCTCTAGGTGCTTTACTGTCAGTATTTTTATGCTGACATATACGACTGCTTTAAAACAGGAGTTCCTTTGTTGGTCAGTACATAGAGAGATATTAACTGTTTTCTGGTCTCAGATTTCAAGACATCCTATCAGTTTTATATGATGATGTCATCTGAATTTTCTTCCTTTTCTCCTTTTCTCCTTCTCTTTATATAGCTGAATGTTCATTCATGTTTTGTCTGTCTTTTCAAAATTATGGAGCCATAATATCCAGTTAAGAAGAATGTTAAATCCTGATCATGATAGTATAATTAAAACTAAAGACTTCATCACAAATCCACTCTACTACTTACAGTATAATACCACTTCCTAGGTCGAGTGCTATGCTACACCATATATTGATGGACTGAAATTGAAAAGATTATGCAGGAAGTAAAGGACTACTTCTAGAACAAAACAATCACATCTTGGCTTTTATTAAGGGAACCTGGTATCTGACAAGGCCAGTATTCTCACTCAGAGTCCTGGCAAAGGGAGGCTCAGAAAGGCTCAAAGGGAGTCTTTGAAGTGCAGCGTTATTCTATTCACAAGTGTCAGTTTATTTTTGTAATCCACAATTTAAATTTTATGCTGAAATAAAATTTATCTGGACCATTTGGAATGATGAAGATGATACTTGGACTGTAGCTTCAAGAATTTGTCATCGCAGCAAACAATTTAAGTAGATGCAGAAGGAGTACACACAGAACAGCAGGGCGAGTTTTCCACTCTGTAATTACTTCACTCTTTCTGCAAAATGTCTTAACCTTCCAGAGGATGCTTCCTCTTCCATAAATATTGCTGACACAGCAGAAAACAGCTGGGATTTTCTGTAAATATAAAACTCAGACAATTAACTCATGTACAACACACACGTCATCATATTCATTTGCCATTTTCATGGTGGCTTGTCCTTTCTACATTTTATTATTCATTTATGATAGCTATTATATGCCTTTCAGAGTCTATCTGGCTCTCCTGAGGAATATTTATGACTATTATAGGGCTCTTATGAGAAGACCCAATGATACTTATTGCGGAAACTCTGTGAAATGCTACATTAGTGCAGAGATATGCTGGTAGTAAAATACCTGAACTTGTTTCAAAGTATCCCTTGATGGAAATTAAAAGACAGGCTTCTTCTGGTGAGGTTCTGTATCTCCTGTAACCCAGTCACCTCAGAGGACTGAGTAGTTCTGATTGGGAGTTTAGTATTCAGTGGTTGCAGCTGGTGCCTGAAAGCAAGAGACTCTGGAAAAGCTTCCACTGGAAGGAAACAAGAAAAAGATTTTTTTAAAGGTATTTGCTGCAGCAGTAAAAAAGCAGAAATAAAAATGGCAAGAATATAGGTGAAAATAGAAGTCCTAAAGGTGCTCTTTCTGACAGTCAGTGACACCTCTATTATCTTTTACCCCTCTACCTCCTTCTATTTTAAAGAAGGAAATGTGGTGTCTTGAAGTATATCTGAATGCTGCAGTACTGCACTGCCTCTTGGGAGGGAGGGAACCTGTAATGAGGAGAATCTGGAAGGAGGAAGGAGATATAGCTGATATAGATTTCACTAGCTTTTTTTTTTTTTTTTTTTTTAATCGGCATCTAATTCCGTCCCTATATCAATAAATAAACATGATGAAAACTGCTGAAGCATTTTTGTTTAATCCATGTCCATTAGAATATTTTCCAGGTTTCTAAACTATTTTGGCCTCTGTGTACAGAACAAGTAGCCATTTCAGTTCAGAACTAGGAGATTTATGGCACATGAGTGGTTATTCTAGGAGCAAATATGCTGTGCTGCCTGGGGAGTAATTCTGAGCAAGGCTTTGGGTAGAAGGTGAAAGAAGAGAATTTATCAGGCCAGAAAAATTAAAGAAAATAAATCAACAAAGTGAGAAAATTAAATGCAATATGAAAAATAAATGTTTGATAATACCAGGATACAATATAAATATAAAACTTTCCAGTTTGGGTGCAAATATTAACTTCACCCTATACAGAACACAAATTCCTGTGATGGGTTCAGGTCCTGTGAATGAAATAAATAGGTTCCATTATGCAGGCACATTATCACAGCTGCTTAATACATTTGTTCCAGTGGAGTCTGTGGTACAAGTTACACAGTATCCTTATTATCTTTTCAGAACACAATCAGAACTTAGTTTTTGTTCAGTGGATGAAAAAAATTTATTTGAGTGATGCTTAAGTAGTTTGTAGAAGATAACTCTACAGTGTCTTGGAATGCAGTTTAATGCCATTTTGGACCACTCCGGTCTTTATTTTGTTTAGAAAGTCCTCAGGCTGTTTGAAGTTAAAGAGGGGTATTTGCAAAGACTAATCTTACAACAGGAAAACTAGTCTCTGCAGGTATCTTCTTTAATCAAAGTGGAGGAACAGGTTCCACAAAGGAGATGTTTCATAATGAGAGGCTCTTAATCGACACTGAAGGTGTCCTCCTCCACTGAGAATGCCTAAGAAGATTCTCCTTCATAGGTAAAAGTCGTTTTTTTGACTAACCCTGCAAAAGCTTACACACTTCATTACAAGATTCTTTCAAAATATTTCTTGTCATGAAGTGTGTGTTTCAGTGTTTAGGGCTCTGCATTTCCATTTCTTTTTCCTTAGTGGCATATTCTACTCCCAGTTACAAGTCATTGTTTTTATTCAAATTTTTAGTAGAAGATATTTTTAGTACTAGGGTGAGCACCAAACCACAGGAACAAAACATCATCTTCACTTTCTTGTAGCCTTTCTCATAGGCTACCTGGAACAGGGATTGCTTTTTGCTTAAGATTCTTAGAAAAAAACCCAGTAGATTGCCCATACTTAGCCAATATCAAAGAAAAAAACCCAACAAAAATCCAACCAAACAAAAAAAAAAACCCAAATCAAAGCACATAATGACTTAGTAAATAAATTAATTAAAATCAATATTGTCAGTTTACTTTATCTGAGGATCTGGCCCTGAGTATTTATTAAGTGTGGGATTAAGTGTAAATAAACCATATTGCACTGTTGGAGTGTATGGTAATTGGGTTATTTTGTTTTCTGAATTCCCTGTCTTTTGCTCTTCTGGTTTACTTTAATTAACAAACAGCATGAAGCTTTTCAAACCTGTCCTTGATGTTCATTGAGGAAGAGGGAGAGCAAATGCTGAACTTTAACCTACAATTCATCACAAGCAGTGAGATACCTTATAGGAGGTAGCAGAAAATATATTCATTCACACTTAAATTAAGTGTTTCAAATAATGATTTAATTGAGAACTAATAAGCCAGTTATTGCAGGTTAATTAAATGCCACTTGATGATTAAAAACATATTATTTATTCAGATTAACAACTATTAGGCAGTAGTGTAGCCCCACACCCTGCTGTGACTTACTACTTTACAAGACTCTGTCAATGTATTTCTCGTTTTCAGTCTTTCTTGATGTTGTTGGTTTTACTCTGTTGTGGTTTATAACACCTTGAAAACACTGTGAGAAAATAACCCAAAATTCTTACAGTAAGACTGTTTTCCCCTAACATAGACTATTTGTGTATTTTTTGTATGAGTGTTTCTAAAAATTCATCTATAACAATTTTAAGGAAAATACTGCTGAAATATTCTAAGTGCTATACATATGTGCATTTATATCAAACAAAGAGGAAATTTGCAAAGTGTGTATACAAAATATCAGAAATTAAGTCTAATATTGAATCTGTAAGCTTCCAAAGAACTCCACTGATTTACCTCACGGGCCATACCCGGTTATTTTTCAGTAGAGCTGTACAGCCATATTCGCTACCTGCCTTTGGATGCAGCAGGTGAACACTGCCTTGGGGTGGTCAGGAGTGGATGGCTGAGAAATAAGTAGCACTAGCTTTTGTTTGTCATCTATATTGCAATCTTTTTTTAACGACATATTTTTAATGAAAGACTTTTTAACAGTGTGTTAATGCTTATGTTGTGCTGTGTTGATAGGCTATTTAGAATTCCTTGTGAATGAAAGATTACCGTAATAGAGCAGACTTTTCATCCATATTAATGCACAGTATGAGCACCATCTTTTCCTGTCGTAAATCCAGAACAACATTAAATCAAAGCAACTGTACAAATCAGTTTTGCATGCACGGAGAGACAGTGGGGTTCGCCCACCTTCAGTTTGGACAAGAAACTGCAGCCTGGCAGGTAGCCTGTTACGATTGTTTCAGTTTAGAAATGCTGCACAAATTCCATGAGGTGAGGGAAGTGGCAGAGTCATGTATACATATATTGGTTCTTTGCCACTTTTGCCTCAATAAGCTACCACTGCACAGGTTTTATAATACAGAATATGGGCATAAAGATTCCTTCTGCCTCTTCACAACGTCTCTTAGTGTTGTTACAGCACCTCTTTTTGCCTGCAGTAAAAGGTTTGCTTCTGGTTTTCCATACAAAATACTTGTGAAAGATTCCAGTACCAATACATGCATATTTATTTGTTTTCTGGGCCCTAATTTGATGGTAAGAATTTAGAAATCGGAAAAGTAATTTTCTGTATTACTCTTAGAAAGATAAAGCATGTTACACACCTTTGTGCTTTAGGGGTAGCTTCAACTAGATCTAAAATTTCTGTGCAGCAGCAAGCTTGAGAAATACTGGGCAACCTCTCCTTTGTAGTCAGCTATCTTAACATAGAATTTGATTTATCCTGTTTTTACCTGGAAGACAGTTTCTTAGCCCAGGTTAAGATAATGAAGACAGGAACCAATCAAAAGATTCATTTACTGCAATTTATATCAAAGTTCTTCACTGAAAGTGAGAGAGAGAAAAACATCCTATGAGCTGGTTTACGACAATTGTGTAAAGTGACGTGTCCAAATCATAAAGCAGTTTCTTTTCACTGCTGTGAACTGTGTTGCCATTCCTCACCCTGTAAAATCAGTAAATAAATATGTAAATGGGGTCCTGCTGGTTGGAAAACATTTTGCACCCATATACACAACTCTTATGACTTCTAAGAGGGCAATGAAATAGCAGCTAGGTCTCCCTCCAATCTCCTCTAAAGACAAGGATGACTAACATTTTGTTGGCACCAGTAGTTCTATAAAAAGTCCTCTTAATAATATAGCGATTGAGTTTAAAGTTATTTTGCAGAGAAAAAGAAAAAAAAATCTTCCTAATCAATCTCAGGCATTCACAGAAAGACAAATTTACAACAAAAGGGTCTTGAGAAAAGAATCAATTACACTAGCTTATGTTCCCTCAAAGTCACACACTCTTAAGCTGGAAGACGAGAAAGTTAATAAGTTTGTTTTCACAGCAGTTGGATGTATAAGTACTTTCTCCAGGGGTCAGGAAGGCCAGTCTTTCCTAAGCATAACAGGCAATAGAGAAATTGTGAGCTACCATGCTGAACAAGACAGAGGACTTTATCTAGATTAAAAAATTCAGCAAGAACAGAGGAGAATGTAGTGTCACTTATTTTGCTTTTCCTTTAGACTGCTCTATCAGACAGTTTCAGCAACTTTTCAGGTCACTGGAGTACTCATGAAAGTAACGTAAGACTGTGAGA
Organism: Porphyrio hochstetteri; assembly: GCA_020800305.1. Taxonomy (NCBI): domain Eukaryota; kingdom Metazoa; phylum Chordata; class Aves; order Gruiformes; family Rallidae; genus Porphyrio; species Porphyrio hochstetteri. Next base: position 184,771,557 of record CM036905.1, on the reverse strand, counting down.
GTATGTAAATGCTAGGTTTCAGTAGGATCTTCATATAGCTGAAGGTGTTTTAATATAAGGATATTTAAACATTTAAGGTATATCCGTTTCTAGACATCAAAAGATTGGATACTGTTACAGCTCCATTTGGGGTAGCTGTTTGTGCAATACAGCTGCTGTAGATCTGACTCTGACATTCTTCTTCAACTTTCCAAGACTCACAGCAAACTATAAATTGCAATCAGATTTCCAGCAGCTTGGTATACCTCAGAGCATCCTCTGCAAACCTCAGCTTGTCCTATAGCTACCACAAAAGACATTAAAATGAAGGAGCAATTAGTACACAGATCACTTGTAAAATGCATTGTCTTAGTTTTATTAAAATGTCAGTGGATAAGGATGAGGATGGTGGTGGAAATAGAGGACAGAAGTGTTCAAATAATTGAAAATAGATTATGATGTATTTTTTCTATGTCACTTTGAATCCATACGATTAAAGATCAAAATCAATGCTGCTTGAAAGCTGTGAGATGATATAAAGATAAAAATAGCTTTCAGCCTAAAAGATGCACATATTAAAAGATACTAAAGCATCCATACGTTTTATTACTATTTAATTCAAATGCAATGACCGAATTTTACACATATTGCTTTATTTATATTATCTCACCGTTTTAAATTTCTCTTTGTACAAAGGATAATTACTGATCACTCAGATTTTAAGTTTTATTTTCTTGTTTTTGATATACCTGAGAGTCCAATATATTCAGTGTTTCCAGCACTTAAGCAAAATACTGAAATTCAAAGGAAACAATTCATGTGGGTTTAGAACACGGAGGTGTTGATAAGAGGTAATTAAAAAACCGAGCAATTTTAGAATTCTGTAAGTTCAAAAGTACCCCATTATATCATATTATTATATTCATAGGGTCTTTTTGCCTTCTGGCCTTCTGCTTTTTTAGGTTTTGAAACTTTCTTTCTACATCTTTGTCTCTTTTTTTTTTTTTTTTTTAAATTGTTCTACACATAACAAAACCCAGCCTATTTATTTATTTATTTTAAAATCCTGTAACTTTCTTAAGTTGATAGTTTTAAAAATACTCAAATGAAAAAGAGAAGGGTGAAAATGAGAGAGAATTTCATGAGGTACAGAACTAAAGTATTCTAGTCCCTGATACATATGTCATTGGCCATTTTATTCTTTAATCAACTGAAGGTCTTTTGTGACTGCAATAGATACCATAGGTAGTGAAGCATCAGCACCTCTTTCATATCAGCCAGTTTTCTGCTCCATCCTTTCTTGCTTCAGTGCTTCAGATCATAATTAAAAGTAAGACTCATATCATACTAGAAACATCAGCACATCTAATGAGAATGGTAAATTGTATGATATGGAAGAAAGCAAGCCATGTTAAAGTCTTGCAGTCTTTTGCTTTATTGGGTTCCTCTTGAATATGAAACCCTTAAAAATGCAATGCTCCTTCAGATACCTCATCCTCTGCAGGATGAGGTGTATCGCAGAGGACCCACTCACATGTCAGATCAGGAGTGTGAAGGAGTTAGGGAATGGAATCAGTGCTGCTGGGCTGCAGTGGTGTGAAATGTTGTACTTCTGCACTTTGCTAAGTGGGCTTGAAGACTTCACTGTATATATCTGCACCTGAAATACCACAATTAGTGAACTGCAGAGATTTGAGGCAGATGGTGAGGAGATGAGCATCTCATCACAGTAATAATGAAGAGAACACAATATCCAAAAATACAAGATGGTTAATGTACAGGAGATAAATGTGCCTTAGTGTCTGCACAAGGCAGGAATGACAGAGAGTCCAACCACAGTGTATGGAGGGTATCAGGAACCTGCACGTAGGTCTGCTTTGCTTTCTTAGAAGATGAACAGAGAAACAGAGTGGGAATGTAGCTGTGGATGTATGAGAAGCATTTCACTTCAGTAGAAGAAAATGCAGAGGGTGGATAATAGTTTTAGTCCACATGAAAACGCTGTACGCTGGAAGGACAGGACTTCCCATAGCATGTACAGTTCCCTTTCATTTCCCTGCAACCCGCATCCTGCAGAGCCTTTGGCAGGGACTGCAGAAACTGCATGAGAAGCAAAGAAAATCCTGAGAGGCCAAGTTGTGAATGCTTCAGTCACAGTCTTTCCTTTTCATGACAGTCTATTTTTGTAAAATGTTAGGGCCGCTCAAGAAGTTTGTGAAACGCAGCTGAAACTCACCAACAGCCTGAAGGGCTGGCGAGACTGTGCTTGGAAGAGAGACATAAGCATAGTCACACACTCTGACACCCTACACCTTGGGTCTTAAGAAAGCAAGATGAAGATGAATGGAACATCTCACAGATCCCAGAGTAAATGCCATTCTTTACCATGAGCCAGCAATGTGCCCTCATGGCTAAAAAGGCTAATGGCATCCTGAGGTGTATTAGAAGGGATGTGGTTAGTAGGGCAAGAGAGATCTTTTTCCCCCTCTGCCTTGCTGAGACTGCACCTGGAATACTGTGCCCAGTTCTGGACCCTCAGTTCAAGAAGGACATAGAACTCCTTGAAAGGAGTCACAAAGATGATTAAGGGAGTGGAACACCTTTCTTATGAGGAATGGCTGAGTGAGCTGGACCTGTTTAGCTTGGAGAAGAGGAGACCAAGCGGTGACCTCATTAATGTTTATAAATACATAAAGGGCGAGAGTCAGGAGGACGGAGCCAGGCACTTGTCACTGATGTCTAATGATAAGACGAGGAGCAACAGGTCAAGCTGGAGCGTAGGAAGTTCCATGTGAATATAAGGAGAAACTTGGTCATTGAGAGGGTGACAGAGCACTGGAACAGACTGCCCAGAGAGGCTGTGGAGTCTCCTTCTCTGGAGACATTCAAAACCTGCCTGGACGTGTTCCTTTGTGATTTAGCCTAGGTGATTCTGCTCTGGCAGGGGGGTTGGACTAGATCCTCTTTCACGGTCTCTTCCAACTCCTAACGTTCATGATTCTGTGATTTTTTCTTATTCTTCTCATTACTATTATCATTATTTCTACTATAAGAAAGTCTGTGAGAGAGAAATACAGTAAAAACATTTCTTTCAAATTGGAAAAATGAATAAAAATTTCAATTTGTAACAAAAAGTATTCTTCAAATGCTTCATCCAAATATGTTATATAAACCAATATTTATTAAAAATATTTGTTGGAAGACAAATTCTTCAAGCAAAGTTTCACCATTCAAAACAATTTCTTTTGGTTCTGGTGGAAGTTTTGGTATTAATATTTTAATTGGAATTTTATGTAATGAATTTATATGTAGACTTTTGTTTAAGTTTTGAAAAATTTAGTATTGTTATTCAGAACTGATTAATTAGGGAGGCTTAGATTGTCCACTAGAACACTAGAACACTAGAACTGCATATCAGCAGTAAATCCCTAGTTCTTAATTTCTTTAGCCTAAGTATTAAAAATTGTTCCTGTCGTCCTATCATCTTTAAGGTAGATTGGTAAAGTATCCAACAGACCAATCTAACTAGAGTGCAGCTCACAGGGAGGCTGCATGGTTAGAAAAAATATCCAAAGGAGGTAGCAATTCAAAAATGATTGTTCACAATGTTACTGTATTGCTAGAAAAAGATCTGCTACCAGCAGAATACTTTGACCCAGAGCAACAGATATTTTGTGTATGTAGGCAAGAATACATCTTCTGTGCGAAACAAATCCTGTGACCTGACTGACATCTTCCAGTACAAATCCATCCTCTCATTTTCCTACTGACACAGTTTTGTTCTTGAGCTTAATTGAATTTCATGTCTGCAGCCTTGGCTGTTTTTCTGCTCCTTCAGACCTTTTTCTCCTGGCTCTAATTTTCTCTTTGCATACGTTTTCTTACAACTCTCCACATTTTCTCCTTCCCCATGGCTCACCCTTTTCTTTCTGTAATTCTCCTGCTTCTCCATCACAGAAGTTCCTTAGTTAATGTCCTCTTCTACAGCAGCATGTTGTGGTGACCCCCTCTCATACCAGCAGCACTTGACCATATTCATCTTCCTTGCAGTAACATTTCCATTCACAGAAGAGCAGTTACAATAATATCAAATTATTATTGTATATTGCAATGAAATCTCATGAAGAAAAAAAAAAGTACAATGAATATCATGCTTCAGTGCTTTCTGGATTAAACATTTAAGTCTTTAAAGCATTCTTATTTTACTTCTTTGATTTTACTTCAGACTCACAAAGTCAAAAATAAATTAAAACTCTAAATTTTTGTTCTTTGCTTAACTCTTGTAAGCTAACAATAGTGTTCAATTTATTACTTCCTTAGCATATTTTTAAGTAGTAAAAACTAATAGTTGTGGTTTAAAAGACAAAAATTTACCTCTAATTTTTTTGGTCACAAAGTATAGAAACTTTAACATTCCTATGATGGACTTAAGAGGGGAAGAGGGGAGGAAAAAAAAAAAAGGTAATTAACTTTTCTAGCAGTCTCTTTGCTATTCCTTTTCCATGGCCAAGAAAAACATAACTTGCAGTACAGCTCCTGCCATACTTTTGCTAATCTAAGCTGCCAGACCAAAGTCGACAGAAAGGACCTGTGCTGCTGTGCTATGAACAATCAATAGCTCTAGTGCTGTGACAGGGTCTGGGAAATGAACTAAAAGAGAACCCTCCCATCTGGAAGGGTATGTCATCCAGGACGGTCCTTAACTTGCATGGTAAAAGGATAAGGGGTAGAAAAAGGGGATGTTCCATTAACATAAGTTAGCCATTGGAAGAAAATCATTTGCCTCCCTCTTTTGGTCAGCCATTGAGATTTTCATGTCAAAACTAAACTTACATTTTGCAGATACTTTTGATTTAAGGTCTTATTTGCATTTATAAATGTACAGAGTCAAGTTTGTTTAGATTCATGATATAGAATCATAGAATCATGTAATTGTTATGGTTGGAAAGGACCCTTTAGATCATCAAGTCCAACAACCATCCTGGTCTGCCATCCATTACTATACCATGTACATCAGCACCACATCTTTTAAATACCTCCAGGGATGGAGATTCTGATAGTTCCCTAGGAACCTTGTTCCAATCTGTCATTACAAAATCCCTTTCTTTAGCCTTGACAATTATAATCCATGCTTATACACAGAATAGTGTATATTATTTGTATTTGTAGTATTTCAGAGACCATTTGTGTCCAGTCCATTTATCTATGAAACTATGTTCCTTCATGGCTTTTTCCTTCCCTGTCACATTGCATATACGATATTATAAATTCTAGACTTATTTTTCAAGTACTTCTACATGTTATTTTAATTCTAGCTTTCACATAACTACTTTGAAATTTGTCTCCCATACCTGGATTTTTTTTTTTCTTCTTAACTTCTCCAAAAATTAATCTTCATTCTTGCAGTTCTTCCTTCTAGTTCTTCTTCATTATACCCTTGGCAGACTTGACAATGGTCGAACAACTCTGAACAGTTATGAGTTTGATGACTAAGACTGTCATGGTTTTCCTCTATTTTCTTTATAGATGTTTTGTTTCAGTGTCCCTTGTCTTACCCTTTTGTTTTAAGCTTGCAGGGAAGCAATCTATTCTGATTGAACAAGACCTTGTAAAGGCTCTTAATTTGTGAGGTAAGAGTGCTAGCAAAACAACAGCTTCAAGTCAGAATCAATAAATCTAGATAGCAATATTCTCCAATACTCTTAATTCTGCCTTTTAATTAGTATCACAAAAAACCCCATATGACCTCCATTGTGTTGGGCCAAAGAAATCTTTATATTTTTGACCTAAAGTGTCATCAAGTTCGAGTTCAAATTCCTTTCTACACAAGGATGAAGTTTTCATCATGTTAAAACCATTATAGCACAGTGGTTCCAAAAACTGATGGGTTGATTTCCCCCAGACTTCCTTGATGCATTTCTCTTTCTCCTGTTAAATTCTCAAAAACATTTCTTCAAATTGTCCTTGAAGGAACAGGGTACAAAATATTTTAATATCTTCATATATATACATACACCGCTGACATAACACAAATAATAGTGTTGGGTGTTTACAGCTCCTATTAGTGACAGAGGGAGGTAATAACCAAAAGAAACATAAATGTTCAAATAGAGAAACCCTGTACTTATGCATGCCTGCTAAATAATGTTAAGGAAAACCAGATTGCAAAAAAAGGCCTTATTACCATACAGCTATGGCAGCCTGCATGAACTGGAAGGCACTCTCCTATTTATGAGATGTCTGCCTATATTTTTTCCTCCTTTCAGTATTTATTACATGCTATTTCAGTTTTCTGGTGTCACAAGCTGTGCTGGTTTCAGCTGGGATAGTGTTAATTTTCATCCTTGCAGTTGGTACAGTGCTGTGTCTTGGATTTAGGATGAGAATAATCTTGGTTACGTATTTTTGTAGTTGCCAAGCACTCAAGAACTTTTCGGTTTCTCATATTGGCCTGCCAACAAGAAGGAGGGTTATGCCTGAGAAGCTGGGAGGGAACTCAGCTAGGACAGCTGACCCAAACTGACCAAAAGGATGTTCCACAGCCTATGACATCATGTCCTGTATAACTAGGGCGTTGTCCAGCAGGCAATGTGACTCATCAACTAGCTGAGCATCACTTTTGGCTCGTGAGAAATCATGTTGTGCATCATTTATTTTGTGTATTCTTTTATAATTTTCTTCATATTGTTGTTATTATTTTCTTTTTATGTCCTATTAAATGTTTTTTACCTCAACCTGTGAAATCTGTGAGTTTTACCTTTTTTTTTTTCCTTTTTGATTCTCTTCCACATCCGACTTGACAGGGGTAGGGGAGTAAACAAATGGCTGTGTCATCATTTTATCTACCAGCCAGGTTATACCACAACACACTTCCCTTCCAATATCCCCTTCTTCAGAAAAATAATCTTTATGTCAGAAGGCCGTCAAAATTTCATATTTGTTTTATTTATTTTTTTCCCCCCCAAGTACATGCAATTCCTGAACATTGGCCAATATGATCACTTAGTCTTTTCAATGTGTTAACTGTTACTTTATCTATGCTAACAAATGGAAGCTGATTGTGCACTACTTGAATTTTGTAAATTGATACTGCGAGGAACTGCTTTGCAAGTGCTATTGAACTTTCACTGGATGAGATAACTTAGATGTTTGTTAATTCCATAGAATAATTAAGATTCCCTGTAAGTAGAAATCCTGGACAGGTATATAACAGTTGGAAGTACAGAAGCTGTTCAAGAATCAATACCATATCAATGCAGTACATTGATATCATTGTAAAATAGAAATATGCCAGGTAACAGAGCAGTTATAAAACAGTCTGAGCTGTTTCAGCAAGATGCATGCTGACCTCGGACTATAGCAAATAATCTTCTGTTACTTACATGACATTTTCTTTCACTACAAATGTTTCAGTCTGTGACCCACTTTTCCTACTTTATTAATTCAAAAAATACAATATAGTATGTGAAAAAGAGCCAGTTTTGATGAATGTCACAGGCCCATTTCTTGGTTGCCAGGGAAATTTTTCCTTTGGTAAGCACATGTTCTAAAAAACATTTTAAGTTTCCATTTAATGATGGCATCCGTTTTCTATGTTGTGAGTGCAAAATACATTCCACCTAAATCCAGTCTTAATTTATCTACACTTAACCTAGCCTTTAACCACCTGAAACTAATCTGTGCCATACAGTCATGCAATCTACTTAATTACTCTGACTATCTGGACATGGAGATGCACAGATTTATTTTGTGTCTTCTTCCCTAGGCAGTCATTTGAGTGATGTCCATATGTGATTAGAAGTGAGAATGCATGCCTGTCTTCTGTCTACCAATTAACTGAGAACCAAAATACTTAATTTCATCCTCAACCTCTAGAGCTGTCTGCAAAGTCATTATATGGTCATGTTTAACACTAGCTTTATTTTGAGATGGTAAACAGCAGTTGATTTTTATTCATTGTATAATGCTTGACTTATTTATAGTAGGGGAGAGAGAACTGGAGTTCCAGACACACTTTCTGAGGGATCTAGATGATCAATTTATACTTATAAACTTCAAAACAAAAATACATAAATACTGGCAATCCCCCTGGTTTACTTCTTTCTTTCACTATCCACATATAAAGTCAGATTAATGTCATAGAATCACAGAATCATAGAATGATTTGGGTTGGAAGGGACCTCAAAAAGATCATACATGTGCAGGGACACCCTCCATTAGAACACGTTGGCCAAATTCCCATCCAACCTGGCCTTGAACACTTTCATGGAGGGGATAAATACCACCTCTCTGGGCAAGCTGTTCCAGTGACTCACCACCCTCATAGTGAAGAATTTCTTCCAAATATTTAATCTTAATCTGTGGTCTTTCATCTTAAAATCCATTACCCCCTGTCCTGTCACTACATTCCCTTATAAAAAGTTCCTCCACTTTATCTCTTCATAATTTATGTTTATGCAATTGTATTTTTTAATTGCAGAACACACAATTTGAAGTAGAGGCATAATTTGAATAGTAAATTATGCCAATAGCCTATTACTATTCATTACTTAGTTTCAAATTTGAAGGAAACTGTTAAAAGCATACTACTACTTGTGGAACTTCAATGAGAGAAAAAGAGATTACAGTGAAAATACATACATATAAGTCTTTTCCCTAAGAAGTAGGCCATGTAGTAGCTTGATTTTCACATTATGCTCAGTTGGCATACTTTGCTCAGAAACCAAGTTAGAAATGCTCTATATGCTCTGGCTTTAGCCTGTATAATCTTAGCACAGGCTAATGTATACATTAAGGTACATGCTATAAATCAATACAACACACTGTGGAGGAGATACATGTCTTTATTATAAGAGTTTCTAATTGTTCACATGATTACAAAAATTACATTTAAAACAAAGAATATTCTTATTAAAACAGAAAGTCAGAATATGATACTGGTAAGACTAATTTTTTGTGTATGTTTAAATGTGTGTATAGGGCAGACTAAGTAAAATAGGTAGATATAATTTTAGATCACAGTATTTGAAATTATAAAGGGATTTTAAAAACTTTTAAATGCATTAACATTCACACTGGATTCAGTTCTGAAATTTTGTTTCAATGAAGTTAACATCTCCCTGAATTTTAGTAGTCTTAACATTTGAACTTTTAACTTTTCAGTAACCAGAGAATTGTCAATTAGTTTAGTTCTTTAGTTAGCATCAAATTAAATTCAAAACCAGAACAGCAGAATATATATTTGATTTATAATTCCAAGCATGAGAAATGGAATAAAGCAATATGAAATTCCAGTAAAAAGTATTCTATAGCAAGGAATTTTATTTATACAGGAACATGCTCAAAAGCAGCTTCCTAAAGCAAGTGTCATGAAAACTTCCTTTGATGATTTCAGTTAGAACTCTGGAATGCAAAGGTCAAAGAATTCAAGAAATTTCATAATCTCTCATCTATCAGTGAGAAAACCGTAGGGCTGACACAAGTTGATGAAGCAAAATTTAATATAATATGATCAATCCATTTTGTACTGATTACAGTCCAAGCAGCTGCATCCTCCTCTATCAGTTATACTTTTCAGAAGGATGCACTATTTCTAGGGAAAAGAGGCATACTATTAAATGGATTAAAATATATGCATTAGGAACAGGAAAAAATAAGAGCAAACCAGAAATGCTAATATGAAGTGAAACCCTTGTCTAGCTGCTTACATTTGTTAACAAAGAAAATGTTTTCAAAGACTTTCAGAAAATAGATCTACATTGAAGAAAATATTGCAGCTGTAAGAACATATTTTTCAAAATTTAGCATGCTTTTAATTTTGAGACCTATAATATTAATAATGAATAATACAAGATACTTGTATAAGTATATAGATGTGGTCTTACTCTGCTCCCAGTAGTCCAACGCTGAACCAATATATATTTTTTTCAAACCTTCTATTCAGTGTTCATGCATCAAAATTCTGCTGTCCTCCATTTCAGAGGAGGCTACTTTACTCCTTTAGGGCTGAGTTTTGTAAAAGCTACCCACTTTTAGATATTTTATCCAATCTGTTATCTATTCAAAGGAATAGAGAAGCAAAACAGAGATTAATTCTCAGCAATGAAATGTAAAGAAATGAGCGGAACCCTGAGGAGCAGATAGGTTAGAATGCTTTTAAATGATTTAAGCTGGGTTTTATGATTGTCTCCATGCAAATCTCCCCAACTGGTATCTGTTTGACTTAGATTGATAACAATACACATAACCCTTCAGTTATGGTTCCCTGCAGTGCAGATAAGGTGATACCGTCTATCAAAATAAAAAGTAGATTTTGTTAGAACAGTGAATAGTAGGGAAGCTTTGGACTCAAGAGTGACTTTCTCTTGCTGAAAGACAGAACAATAACCACAAGCTTGGGATAATAAATGAAGGACTGATTCTATATTCCTGATTTAAAGAAAAAAAACCTTCTGTTGTGTTCATTGATGTTATTCCCTCAAACACAAGTCCAAGAGCAGTGCTAAAATGGTTTTGAATAGCGGAAATCATTTAAAGAAAAATAAAGACAACAACTTGTAAGATCCCTTGAGAATATTCAGCAACTTTGAGGGTTTTTTTGGTTTTTGTTTGGTTGGGTTTTTTTCAGGTTTGTTGTTGTTTTGGTTTGTTTTCCTTTTTTTCCCTCTTTAGAACAGAATGCTCTTGTTGTGTCTCAGATAAGCCTTGGTCAACTTTTAACTGCGGCCTTTCTGAAAACAGCCCTTGAAAACTGTCAAGTACATGTTTTTAAAATCCAAATGAGAAAACTTATTTTCTCTGTCATTTGACCGGGCTCTGGGTGTTATGTGCTTGAAGAACACATCAGTTACAAAGGTACACAATAACTCATATTTTATGTGATGTGATACCCTCTGTTATTTTGTGGTTAAGTCAAATCCAGGCTGTACAGAGGGAATGAAATACAGGAGAGTCAGTCTCATCCCTGTGCCAGGCAAGATCATAGAGCAGATCCTCCTGGAAACTATGCTCAAGCACATGGAAAATGGATACTCATGACATCATTGTCTCTAAATTGGAGAAACATGGATTTGACAGAGGAACCACTCAGCGGGCATGTAGTGACAGGACAAGAGGTAATGGATTTAGGTTGAAAGACTATAGATTAAGATTAAATATTTGGAAGAAATTCTTCACTGTGAGGGTGGTGAGGCACAGGAACAGGTTGCCCAGATATCCCCTCCATGAAAGCGTTCAAGGCCATGTTGGATGGGGATTTGGGCAACCTGTTCTAGTGGAGGGTGTCCCTGCCCATGGAAGGGGTAGGAACTTGATGATCTTTTTTAGGTTCCTTCCAACCTAAATCATTCTATGAGTCTAGGGTTCTCTGAACGTCACTTTTAAAGGCATTAATTAAATTTGGCAACTTAGTTCGTATTGATATATGTCAACTACTTACTGGTCAAGTCAACTTTTTTCCACATGGGAACATTTGCAGCAGTTTCCAGTCTTATTGAGGAAAATCCTTGCTATCCTATATAAATCACAAAGTTCAATTAATGTACATTAGAGAGATAAGATCAAAGCATCGCTTTTAATTTACACCAGCTGAACCACATAAGGTTCACTTCCTTTTCCAATCGTGTCAATCTAACATGGCTGTCACTCTACACAGATGACAGCATTAAACTTATCACATAGAGAATTATGCAGATGATTTACATACTTTGTTCTATTTCTTCATCTGCCACTTAAATGAATTTGGTATGCTTAGTTTACCCTTTTAACATGGATAGTTTTCAGAGTCATGAAACTTTCATTATAAATTCCATCTTCTGAAGACAGGACAATTTTATGGTCTTGACTGTGTGAATATAGATGCACATTTATTTGTCCAGTAGACTGTGTCATAATAATACTTTGTACATTTTTTTTTTAAGCTAGTATATGAACTAGTATACTTTGATTTCTCAAGAAATGTAGATAGACTTTTTTTCCTTTCTTTCCTGTGGGCTCCGTCAGTGCTCTTTTGCAATATTTCCTGGTACTGTCTTCCTTTCAAGTGTTAATTAACACTACATAAAATTATTTGTTTACATATTAAAAATAGATTATCATACAGAAGAAATGTGATCAAGACTGATTTTTTTTTTAATGTTTGTCATTTGACACTTTTTAAAGAAGCTAGAGATTTACAAATAATAATTTATATTAATATATCTTTTAATGTGCTATTGGAAGAAAGTTGTTGTTATGTATTGTCACAGAGTAGCATAGACATTAACTAAGTAAAAAGACTTAAATATATGCTTATATTTCATCGTATTGAGACTGGGGCAAACTATCTATCACAGTATCTATCCATTGATAACATCAGGATCAGATTCACTTTCATTATGGTCAGCACAACTACTCACCTGTAACATTACTGCCATGTCACATCTCTGCATGCTGCCCAAGGACATGATGATGGGTTGGCCACAGCCCCAGAATCTTACCTTAACCTCAGCAAGTATGTTCTGATGTGTCACTGAGAGTTGTACATCAATATGTCCTGCTCTCCCTAATGACCAGTCTTCTGCTCAGATCTTCATAGTGATTTTATTAAGCAATCATGGCGTATTTTGTAAGCAGTATTGAACATTCTGTGGCTGAAATTGGTTTCTTTTTCCTTTGTTAATTCCATAGAAATTGTTTATATTATTGCATTCCTTGAGCAGGTGCTTTGGATGAAGTTAGCAAATAAAGTTCTTGAATCATTAGTCAGCTAAATGCAGCATAACAATACAAGTAAATGTACAAATATAGTGTGTAACTAACCAAGCATAAAATAATTTGGTGTGCATCTAGGAAACTATCCACCTGACAAAGTATTCTGGCTGTACCTGCAGTGGTCTGTTGATGACTTATTCACATTGTGAGCAGGCTTCCCTGAGCCTGCAAGTAAAAGCTGTAATGCTCATTGCTATTCCATCCCAGAACAGGTAATGCCTGAAAAACAGTCAATAATTATTAAAGCACTTCAGGCCACTATGATGAAAACTATCTGAAAACAAACAAGTATGTATCTATGTATTCAAAAGCTTAAACAAAATATTGAATACCCATATACTCTTGCATGTCATTCTGCTCTCTGACCCTCAATTCTGACATGCTGGAGACAGAAGCACTATAGAAAAGTAGTGGATAAAGAAAAGCTGGATGAGATACAAAATATATCCAGATACATTTCAGAGGAAAAGATAAAACTCAAAAGTGAGATGATGGAGAGAGATCAGTATTCTAAGTCACAAGTTAAGACCAAATTTTTGTGCTAAGAAAAATGCGTTTAACCTAGCAACCTGATCAAGTTTTTGATATGCATTGCAGAAATAAAAATATACTAAATGAGCATGTCTGTACCATAAACTTTACTCTCTTATTCTTTTTTTCTTTTTTCATTTTCCTTCCTCTAGTCTGTCAGAAGGGAAAAAAAGTTAATACTTTGGTCATGAAAATAGTCAAATTCATAGTTAAACTTTAGAACCAGAAATATACAACCACATTTTGCACAAAGCCATACTTAAGATACGTATCTGAGTCCACTGCTACCATATCTTCAAGTCAGAAACCAGTCTTCATTCTCTTCTATGCATCATCATCCTAGCTGGGATGGTCAACAAAGGATTTCAAACTTCTTGAAAAATGTCCCAAGACATGACTTTACATCTGGATACTTTATGACTATCAAAATATAACTGTTTCCAGGTAACTCTAGCTTTATTAAACAGGGAAAATGAAGTTGCAACAATGATATGACATGACTTTAATTCCTCAAGGGTCTATGCTGGGACTAGTGCTGTTTAATATCTTTATTAATGATATTGAGAGTGAGATTGAGGGCACCCTCAGCAGGTTTGCTGATGACACAAAGCTGAGTGGTAAGGTTAATGTGCTGGAGGGATGGGGTGCCATCAAGAGGGACCTGGACAGGCTGGAGAAGTGAGCCCAGGTGAACCTCATGAGGTTCAACAAAGCCAAGATCAGGGTCCTGCACCTGGGTTGGGACAATCCAGTTATCCATACAGGTTAGGAGATAATGTGCTGGAAAGCAGCCCTGAGGAAAAGGACTTGGGGGTACTCGTGGATGAAAAGTTGGATATGAGCCACCAATGTGCATCTGCAGCCCAGAAGGCCAACTGCATCCTGGGCTGCATCAAAAGAAGTGTAGACAGCAGATCAAGAGGTGATTCTGCCCCTTTATTCTGTTCTGGAACACCGTGTCCAGCTGGAATACTGGAGCATTCCAGAATACTCAGTGCCCTGAGCTCAAGAAGAACATGAACCCTTTGGAGAGCATCCAGAGGAAGGCTACAAAAATGATCAAAGGGCTAAAGTACTTCTCCTATGAGGACAGGTTGAAATAGTTAAGATTATTCAGCTTGGAGAAGAGAAGGTGCTGGGAAGACCTTATAGCAGCCTTCCAGTACCTGAAAGATACCTATAGGAAAGCTGTGGAAGAACTGTTCACAAATGCATGTAGCAATTGGACAAGGGGTAACCGTTTTAAACTTGAAAAAGGTAGATTTAGGTTGGATATTAGGAAAAAGCTCTTCAATATGAGGGTGGTGGATGTCCCTGCTTACTGCAGGGGGGTTGGACTAGAAGACCTATAAAGGTCTTTTCCAACCTCATGCATTCTATGATTCTGTGATTCTATGATTCTATGATTCTATCACTTAATAATAAATGAGCTGAATATTTTTAGAGAAAAAATAATCTTTAGTAAAAAATGCTGATTAATAAAATCCTAAATCATAAGCAACTAGGTTATGTGCACTAAAAACTTCTCTGTTTTCCCCACAGATAGTCTTCTTAGCTTTCAGGTGAAAAGAATTCTCTATAGCTGCAAGGCAATTTTACAATCTGGACTTTAGACAGAGGCTTAAATCTTTTAGTATTCTGAAAAACACAGAATGAGTCATTTCCATGTAGCAGAGGGGGAAAATCTTTATGAAATTTCCCCTACACTCCAACATAGTCTGAGATAAAAATAGTAAAAGAGAAAAAAATCATACAGATTTCATTTTGACATTTCCAGAGTCCAATACTTCAAATTGATAGTGTTAAAATCTCAATGTTTTAAACTTTGCAATCTCATATTTTTTAACTTTTTATTTCAACATATCATTGTTTTATTTTAAAATGACACCATATAAAAAGGAAAATAGGTAAAGAACTAAAACATGAAAACCAAAATGTTTTAAAGGTTGTATTGCAGATCAAACAAACTGTTTCTATTTGACAAATGTGACTGTAATATTTAGTGCCTCTGTGAAAATTTGACAAAAATTTCTCTTTCAACCCAAGTAAAATATACCACTCAGGGAAGTGGGGGAGACAGATGAGTCTGCAACAGAGGGAAGTTAATACTGAAAAAGCAAGGAGGAAAGGTGTTTTTCAGTGCGTGTTTTACTTGACAATGTATTTTTTTTTTCCAGAAAAAATCATCTGGTTTGCCCATGACAGTAACAGGTAAGCAATGCCCCTGTCTTTATTTTGACCCAGAAGCTTTGTATTCCCATTTTCTTCTGATGTTCTGTTGAGGATAGGGAATTAGTGAACAGCTGGGTGAGCATTTAGCTGGTAGGTAACGATATCTCATCACATTCATGTCTGTTTAAAGGATCATTACTCTTAAAGGAAGGAAAAAAACCCAAACTTTGAAACATTACTCAGGGAAGGGAAAGTGCACTGAAATGTTAGGATATGTTGATATATTTAACCAAATTGGAGAACAAATTTCAGATGTAATGCAGAGTACTTTCCCAACACAGAGAGTGGAGAGAAGATACTTTGCATCCTAAGGAATCTGTAGCTGTCCTGTAAAATACATCTATCTACCTGTACTCAGCACCAGGCTGTGTACTATGCTATGCTTTCAGTCATTTCAATTAATACAAAGAACTAATTTTCCCTTTTTCCCCTTCAGTACATTAATCTGGAAGCCACTTTAACAAGTATCATTTCCTCTTTTTTTTTTCTCCATAGAGAAATTCTTAAAAGCACGGGACAATAATGACAATGAAGAGGACTCAGTGCTCAATCAGTATAGTATCAGCACACCTGGCTCTGAGCAAAAGGGTTAGAAAGGCAAACTGAACTATACATGCTCTGCTTTCCTTTCACATTCCTTTGATTAGAAAATATGACCAGAAATTTTCATAATTATTTGATAGATAAATAAATAGCTCATGCCCTCTACTGTGAAAATACAAGGTCTATCTTCTGAAGCAGCTCACATCTCTTCTTTGTGGGCCAGGTTCAGTGTTTGCACACAGTAACGCAGCATAAATTATGCAAGGATAATGATTCAAGAACTCAGGAAGGACTTTAAAAAACTTACTGTCTTCAAGGCACACCTGTGCTTCTTTACTTATTAATATGCATTTCTTTGTTTCTACATTTATATTTAGAACACTGGAAAGGGCAGGTTGGGAGAGGATAGTTTTTGAAGATGCTACCAATAAAAGTTACAAAAAAATAAGTGGAGAAAGATTTAAAAACAAGCACAAAACATTATCTTCAAACAAAGCAATGCAAACCTGGAACTGAAAGTGAAAATCTCTACAGTTATATAGACTTTAGACTCTGCTAAATAGCTATGAGTGCAGCTTTCAAAGGAAGATCTGTTTGCAAAGGTGAATGGTGAGATTGTAGCATGTGAAATACTTTAAGCCTGGCATGCATTTTTGTTCAGGTAAGAAAGAAATAGTGATTGTCATATATCTGTAAGGAGAGACTCCTGCTCCTATACTTGAGTGGTTAGCAACAACTTGGCAAATAGTTTATAGATGTTACTGATACGCAAGGTTAAATTTATGGGAGGTTAAAGTTGTCTTGCCTTAAAGCTTAGGAGCTTTTGTTAGTTTTTGATAAGAATTAGGTCTGTTCACAGTGAGAAATTATGGAAATAAGGGGCAGGGAATGTTTAAAAAAGGGAACACATTTCCTTTTCGTTCATATAAGCATTCATCCTGTCCAGAGAACTGCAGAGTATTGCAAGTGCAAGGTAAAATGTGTTAAACACAAGAGCCTGAGTCTGCACTAATGAAACTGCTGGGCTGCTGAATTACTCCTGCCTCAGAATACTCTTCTGGGCACTGTAAAAATTATAAATGATAACCGCAGCAGAAGCGATACATATAAGGGGAACTCTGAGCTATGCACCACATTTGACATGCTGAGGATGGCATAATATCATGACTTGCTAAACACCCTGCCTACAGTTCTGCTTAACTACTGGTCACGTGAAATAAGAAAGTAGTAAACTGGGGTATCTGAGTGCACAGGGTACACAGAATGGAACCCAGGTCTTCACCTTGTCAACACACATGAGACTGTGATGGCACCGACCAATACATCACTTCTTGTGAAATTAAACTAATTTCAGGAAATGGTACAGTCATACTATGTATTTAGATCCTCTTTATTCCCATAGAGTTCAATGCTAGAAAGGCAAATATACTTTCCTTTGGTAATGATGCTCAAATTTTGTTTGCTAAAAGCCCTAATTTCTCAAATTTTCTTCACTTTATTTGATTGCAAGTTTTTTTATTAAAAAAAAAAGTTAATAGATATATATAAAATGAAGAAAAACTCTTACACATCTTCACATTAGAAATGGGAAGACACATGCTAGAAATCTTAAATGTCAGTTCAAGTATTAGACTATGCATTCAAAACCTGATGCCTAACACTAGAAATCCCTAAATTTACATTTTAAAGCTGTTTAAAAACCTTAAATGTCTACTCAAAACTGCCTAGATCAGATAAAGCCGAGGTTTATCTCAACTTGGTCAGTATGTAACAACTAGATAGTTTACTCTGAACTTCCCATTTAAATCTGATTCATCCAGCTTCTTAGATCATGTCTATTGGTTTGAACCTCATAGAAACTTCTAGTGGAAAATGCTGTCCTCCCTTTTGCCCTCTCCAATTTTTATATAGGAATTTACTGGTTAAAGCTTGTTCCTATGTCCCTGGAAGACCCTGTTTCAGTTTTCATGCTGCTATATGGAGCTGAACCTGTATCACCAGAAAAGTCTGTTAATCAATAAGCTATTTAAGCCAGGTCTTCTCAAGTTCATCTGTTTAAAAATGTTTTGCTTATATAAAACTTCTGCAATATTTATGGAACAAGGATTGGAATTTCGTTCTCTCTCACTCTGGTTTACTAATTACCGCCAGCCTATGACTAAATTCAGCATTTCGTACTGAAGAGGCAGTTCCGCTTGCTCAGCATGTCTTAACACATCAAGCTTATGGCCTTTATTAAGCATCCAAATATCTAGAAAACTGATCATAAAGTACCTAAAGTGGAATTTATGTGACTAAACATAGACAGCTAATCTATGTTTATTGACAGAGAGAAATAAACACTTTAGTGGAAGAAGCCTACCTTTAGGTAGCCATAGTGATAGCACAAGGGGAAATAGCTTCAAGCTGAAAGAGGTTAGGTTTAGATTAGATGTTAGGAAGGAATTCTTCACTATGAGGGTGGTAAGGCACTGGAACAGGTTGCCCAGAGAGGTTGTAGATGTCCCCTCCATGAAAGTGTTCAAGGCAAGGATGGATGAGGTTCTGGGCAACCTGTCCTAGTGGAGGCTGTCCTTCCTCATAGCAGGGCAGTTGGAACTAGATGATCTTTAAGGTCCCTTCCAACCCAAACGAATCTATGATTCTATCATTCTATATATTTCGTCAGAAGAATTTCAACATAAAACCTCCCTTCTGGAATTGTAAAGAGTATTTGGAGTGATATGGCTAGCTGTAAGTGACTGTAAGTGACACTGGGTCACTCTGTTCCTGGTGGAACAAATGGAGTTGAAGAGTACCCGAACTATGGCAGTTCTTGGAGAGCTGCATCCCATGGGAATGACTCATGATTGAGAAGTTCATGAATGGCTGTATCCCATGGCAGGAACATCATGCTAGAGAACAGGAAGAGCATGAGGAGGAATGAGAGGCAGAGCGTTATGAACTGACCACAACCCACATTCATCATCTGCCTGCACTGCTTGGGTTAGGGAGGAAGGGACTGGGGAGCTGGAAATGAGGGAGTGAGGTTTTAGCTGAGGGAGAAAGGAAAAAGGGAAGTTGGTTTAGTTTTTATTTTCATTACTTACCACACTACTTTGTTTTTAACTGTCAGTAAGGTAAGTTAATTTTCCCAAAGTGTTGTGTGGTTTTTGTTTTGATATTTTGGTTGGTTTGTTTGGTTTGGTTTGGTTTGGTTTTGGTTTGTCTTGCCTGTGATCTGTGGTGGTAATTGGCGAGTGATCTCTCTCTGTCTCAGCCCATGAACATTTCTATCTTATTTTGTCCCTGTTCTTTTGAAGAAGGGAAGAGAGAGAGAAGCTGTGTGGCAGTCTGACAGGCAGCTAAGGTCACAGAATCACAGAATTCCAGGGGTTGGAAGTAACCTCAAGAGATCATCAAGTCCAACCCACCACACCCTCACAAAATGCAAGGAGAAGAAGTATCTTTCTGTATTCTCCAAAACAAAGTAAATAAATGTGTTTGTTTGAACGAAATGTTTTCCTTGGAAGAATGGAGACATGTATAGATATATCTACATTGTCTGTTGAGCACCACTTAGAATCTATTTGCTATTGGGACAGAGCTGTCTTTGCTGTTGTAGATTGCTAGACATTTAGAGAGGAGAGAGCCTGACCATGAGTTACCTTTAAAAGCAGGGTAGACTTATCCAGAATGATACAGGCCCAAATCATCAAAGTATTTAGGGCAGAGATGTGCGTAATTTTTTTTTCAGAGGAACATTAATAGCTTTCCACAAACTGCAATACCATGACAATACCTTATAGGCATGATTGGATTCTGTGGTTGTAAGCAATCCTCCAAATGTGCATTGACAGCACTGATGAATATTTATAAGGAACGATAATAAAAATAGTAGTAAGGTAGACACTGGAATCTGATATAATCTTTATATTCTGAATATGTGTTCAGAATATGGTTTTCCCCCTTCATTTTGACTTCTGAATTTGAAAAAGTAAAGCAGAATTTTCAACTGAATATAGTTTCTTTCTCTACCTTTCTTCTCTACTTTCTTGAGAGCTGTACTAAGAGGAAAATTCTACCTAAACATGTTTTCTCCTTCACAGAACTGAACTCCAAAGAATTGATAAATGAGCTATTTAAATACAATTTATAGGACTGCACACTTAAGTATAAAGCTTAATGACCTAACACAATTGTGAAAGAGGCCTGGCTCAGTGTCAAAATACTTACAGCCAGATCTTCAGCTGGTGGAAATCAACAGCGCTGTGTTGGGTTCAGTGGAGCAATGCCAGTTTTCACCAGCTGAAGCTCTAGATCTTTATATTTACCTAAAGATTTACTTTAATATGGTTCCTTTGTCATGCTCACTGGCATGCGCACTCATGCCTAATGTGGGCACCGCTGCGTAAAGGATGTGTTGCTCCATTCAATGAAATGTTTAAACAAACCACCTGCAGCCCATTGCTAGTTAGCAATGCAGGTGGAAGTGCAGAATCCCGCAAGGAAGGCTGCCCAGTTTTTCCATCCCTCAGCAAAACAGGTTCTAATGTGTGGGTTTCTGTGTAACCATTGTTGAGCTATTGCTTACACACTCACTGCACAGTCAGTGCTTCAAATAATTCAGAATTGCAGACTGCTTTGGGGATACTTGGAGCAGATGAAGGGTGCAATATAAAACCAAATTCTCTTCTATTCAGTTTGTGAAACTATGAGTTATACTTGACAGCATGGTAGAAAATATTTTTGTATGTCTTCGAACTAACTCCTGTGAGCAGTTTTTTGTGCTGTTTCAAAGTAATTTAGCTCTGGGGAGGGAACAGAAGCAATGATCATCCGTCCAGGATAAGAATTAATAGGGCCAGTATTGATCAGCCACAGCTCTTTACACAGAGCTCTGGCCAGAGTCAAATGTAACATTTCTTCACATCTGCCTTTGATTTTTCTCTAGAGAATTTCATCTAAAGATGTGTCAGTTACAGGATGTTAGTTATCTAATTCAATCCATCACTAACAGGAAAAAAAAAAATAAAAGTAAAGAGAAAGAAAAAAAAAAAGAACAACCAAAAAATTAGCTGGATAACTAAAACAACTGTGGGCAACAGGAAAACCTCTGTTTCCATGTAAAACTCAAGAAGGGAAGTTTTGGTACTCTTTTCTAGTTACCCTGTCTAATAATGAAAATTTTGAAGTGTACAGTACAAATTCCAAACCCATCCATTTACCTTTATTGTCACATGAAATGTTTAATAAACACACCAATGTTACTGAACAAGGATTTACTTATTTATTTTTATTATATGAATAAGCGGGAAGTAGCTGTTACCAGGTACTCCCGATGTCCTGGAAATGATCTGGCATGTGCAGCATTGGAATTAATAGCCACTTAAAAGTGTATTCCCATTTCCCAGAAGTCAAATTGAGTTTTGATGATGGTTTCACTGGAGGCAGGACCAGCTCCTGAATAAACCATAAGGGAACAGAAGAAAATAAATGGGATATATGGGGTTATGCTATCACTCTGTCTAGCTCAATATTTTGTTTTAAATGGGGAGAAAAAAAAAGATGCTTATAGAAGGCAAAAAACCCCAGAGTCTTCTTATGGTTAAATTATTCAAAAGTCCTCTCCCAGTATCTAGCAACTAGAAAGTCAAGAGCTCCTTATTTGAGACAGAATTAATTTCATGGACAAATTTAAATGTAGAAACAAAGATAGACTTTTCTGTGCAGAGGTCTGGAGCTGTTACTCATCTTTGATTTCAACTGAAGGCTCAGGCAACTGAAGGCTCGATCAAGCAAAATGATTTAATTTGCTTGAAGTCTAGAAGAAGCACTGCTCTTCAGAATGGTTTCATCTGGAGTTATCAGTAGAACAAGACAGGGGTAGGAAGGCTGCTGCCATGTCTGGATAGGAAGCCATCGGTAGAGTATGTTTAGAGGAAAACTGCATAGCAGATTTCTGTTCTGTTAGCACTACACTCAATTGCATGGGAAGATAAGGGAAAACAATCTCAACTCATCTAAAGCTCAAAAATTTAGTAACAAAATATAGGTGGGAAGATTAAAATATATCTTGCCATCCCTTTGTGGTGGCTTAACCCTGGCTGAAGGCCAAATGCCCACCAAAGTTGCTCTATCTCTCTCCCTCACTTTGCTAAGACTCAAGGAGGCAAGACTGGTTCTCAAGATAAAAAATTAGGTGTTGTCTCACCAGTTTCAAGGAGTTAACACAACATCTGTGGCTCAGCACTGTACATTCTGCAGTAAAATGGGCCAACAGCACCTGACCCCCAGTCTAGACGTATATTGCCAATGGCAATCCTGCCTGCTGCAGAGCTTAGGGAATCACACTGCTAATAGAGATGTAAGCTGTTTAGCCAGAATCCACTGGCAGTTAGACAAAAAAAATATGTGTACCCTTGAGAATCTGACTTTGGACATTCACTGTGAACAATGCTGTCAGCCAGCAGAGAGATATCAATAAACATAAGTTTTTGAATGGCCTCACATATGTAGCCAGTTACAGTAAGTGGTGTCAGGAACTCCATAAAGATAAATCCAAGAAACACTAATTATTAGCACAAGGTCGGTTAAGAGGACATCATCAAGTAACTAAGAAAAAAACAAGCATCTCTATTTTACTCTTGAAAAAATACCAACAAAAACAAACCACAAACTGAAGCCATTCTACAGGAATAAGGGTAAATAAGAATGTTGGTACAGAGAGGTGCTAAATATATGAACACATATCTACACTGGCAAATATATGTTAATGTCTCGCAAAATAAAGCAAGAAAATTCTATTTGCTTACTTTTATCCATGATTGTATCACTTGAAAGACCATAATAAGTTTGAGTTAGAGACTGAGACAGTGTGATCCCAAACTTCAAGGCATGTTAATACTTCTTAATTCCATTTAATTTCAGGTGTTCAGCTGAGATGAGAGTCCAGACTCTCTAGACTGCCTCTAAATCAAAGGATAGACAATCCTAGAAAATATTTCCTCACAGGAATATAAGTAACATTAAGATGTAGGAGGCTTCCTGGCTTCTTACAGACTTGAATTTATGTTGGTCAGAGCAGAAAAGAGCTGAGTGCTGGCCTTAAAAGTGTAAGCAGTGCCTTTGTGCTAGACTTAAGGTATTGAGAGAAGTAGATGGATGTTTTAAAGGATCTGAGCACTGGGTGTTATTTAAAACTATGTGAATTGCAGTTCTCACGCATCAGCAGATGCCCAAACATGCAGGAAAACTGCATACTGCTGGGGAGGGTGAGGGGGATGGTGGTATGGAAGCTGTTCTTTTAACAGTTTTTTGCTTACCAAAATCAAATAATTCTAGGCAGAAAGAGTCATGTCTGACCCCTACCTCCCCACCACCACTCCTCTCGCTTTCTTCTGAGAAAGTGATTGTAATATCTTTATCTCCATTATAGCACTGAGAATTTTCCTAGCTGAATTCCAAATGCCTAGTGAAATACACCCAGGCCTACTAATAACAGTCACCAAGGATACACAGTGTTTGCTGAGCTGGGAGTAATGGCTGTCAGACTGAGCTAGTGGAGTTACAGTACTTCACTAGCTCACTTGCAAGAGCTGGGATTTTAAGCTGTAAACACCTCCCAAAGCTTTCCATCACCCCACCTATTTTTTTTTTTTTTCTTGTAGGTATGATGAGACTTATTAGAGAGACAAAGTTAAAATAGAGAAGATTTACAATCAAATAAGAATTTATTATGTGTAAAAGGAAAACATCCCTAAAATCCTTTGAAAGAAGTATTTGTATATACAAAGAATCTGATTGTTTCTGTATTTTACAGGTGCATTTTCTGTATTTTAGAGGTGCATAGCACTTACTGTGGCTCTAAGGAAGATCAGATTAATTATTTGCGTGCTAGTAGTAAGAAAAAGGAAGAAAGGGAAAGCACCACAATTTTGTCAAGTTACTGTGGCTTTTTCTTTCCCTTGTTCACAAAATTAGGTTTTGGGACATTTGTGAGTTTGCACTGCATTAGTCATTTGGTGAGACCTGTGTGGCTACAGAGGGTAATTTGTTGGAATGCACTAACACAGCATGGCGTGACTCAGATGCTCTTTATAACAGAACAGGTATTTGCCACCTAGGGTTTTACAGGTAGTAAAGTAGAAAAGCCTATAGCAGGTTGTTTTACATAGCTTTTCATTTTTATTAATAGCATTTTGCTTTTCAAGGAAGACAGAAAGGTACAGAAGCAAATTAAGAATACCAGTCTTGATAATTGCCAGGGTGGGACTGACTCTTTTTACCTCCTGTGCTAACAGCATGGAAGTGGGGTTGTCTTTTGTGCCTGGTATGGTGATGGGGCAGTACCAGGAACCTATTACCAGAATAATTTAAGCTTCCCCACCCTGCCCATGAGCTCTCGTTCTGGGTTATGGGAAGAAGTGATCCTAACACCACGGGCTGCAGGCAATCAGAGCTTGCTGGGAGCAAACTGTAGAGTAAGACATAGAAATGAAAATAGAAGGCAGTTTCAGAGTGTCAATAGTTTCCCAAATAAGGAGGATCAATGGGAAACAGCTTTTCCTCTCTCCTCACAGGCCCCGATCTAATTGTCCCCAAACACATATGAGGATACAACAACGGACAGTGTATTTTCTGCAATGCAGCAGAGAAGATTGAAATAGTAAACTGGCTGCATATATAAGGTTTTTGTTATATCCTTTTACTTACTTTCCCTGCTTAATGCTGGGCAAAGCTCAAAAGATTTGGCTAGATGCTTCCACCCATTCCCCAAACCCTGACCAACCCCTTAGCATTCCCTCATCTGTTCTCAAGTATAGGACATCTCTCTTCTGCTTTTCAGGGCTCGATATCTTCAGAAGATGCTAAAACTTGGCAGAATATCACTTCTGCTTTTACTTTCACAGCAATACAGCTTCTAAAGCACAGAGTAAGTTGTACTGTGCTCAGAGAAGGAACTGTGTTTGTGTGATTTCAGGATAACCAGTCGTGGGGTTTATGCACATGTATTCTCACTGCCCCGTAGTTCTGTCACATGATGCTAGCATCATGGTAGCTTATTTCCTGTACAGTAAAACTGGGAATCATACAGATTAAAAACTATTGCTTTCAAGTCTTGATATCCCACTCATTTCCTGCCAGCTTGCTGATATAACTGATCCAGAAGGCACTTTTCATTAAGAGCTACAGTAAGAAAATCTCTTAACATTGGATTTGAATTTTCATGCGAAACACTGGATTGGGTAACCTTCCTTACATGCCACCCAGCAGGGAAAATACACTGCGGTCGTGTCTTAGCAGATGTCTGGTGACAAATATCACTCATCTGTGCAATCTTGTGTTAGCCTTCTTGAGGCTACAGAAGAGATTAGGATTTTGAACAAAACACTTTTTCAATCTGCTTTGTAGACAGGCTTCCACATAGGTCCTTCCAGACATTCCTTTATTCAGCTGCTTGTCGCTTTTGTGTCATTTTACAAAGTAATGATGAGGATTTATCTCTCCCCTCCCGTTCTTATGGTGACTTTAAGCAAAGCTTGAAAAGCCTTGATTTGCGTAAACAGATCAGGTTTTCAAATGCATAGCAAGAACAGACATTTTAATTATGATCTGGAAGAAGTTTTTTGTACAAAGAACGTAAAGATTGTCAGAGAAACCTCTACCAATGGCTTCTTGAGAACTTTTCAGTCTAGGTCCTCATTTCTGCTGAAGTTAATTGAAAAGAGATTTCAGGACTTTACTCCTATCTTTTCATTAGACGCTACTAAATTTGGCAGCCCTAGCTTGAGGGCCTTTCTCCATTATTTATAGATCTGGTAGTCTTGCAGAGACTGGATGGATTGACTTCCATAAGCATAACTCTTTCATTGCCACCATCCCCTTTTCAAGCTGCATGATAAAATCTCATGTTTCAGGAAGGACACTTAATTGTGAAGTGCCAGATTCTCAGTAGGGGAAAATGAAAGTAGCTCTGCATTGCAGGCCTTATTACCAATGTCATGAATCTTGTGTTTATTCTGTGGATAGTAAGCATAAAGAAAAAATACAGCACTGCAAACCCTAAATGATTATATTTTGCAGTTTGACATTCACCAATGTGAATAAGAGTTTGTAGAATGAAGTTGTGGAAAATGAGGTCCATCTTGTTTTCAGAGATTTTTGGCTTCATTCTTAACCAGTACAAATTGCTATGGTTCTTTAGAATATATTGCATTTTTTTTTTCAGAAATATTGGTAATACATAAGGACTTACTTGATTTCAAATACACTACTTATAAGAAATGTCTGTCTCATTTAGCGAAGTAAAGACTGCAACTCTTTACAGTGCATTCCATAATAATTAAAATATTACTAGTGGGCTTTAATACCATAGCCTAATTTTTACCAAAGCGAAAACCTAAACTAATAGCAGTGGTGTTCATATAACATCACAATTTTTTTTTCTTTTTTTTTTTTCTTCTACTAATCCTCTTTATGGGCTTAAAGAAAAAAAGATAATATCAAGGTCTTTGGTGGCTCTAGGACATTGATTGCCAAACCAAACCATTCTTCCAAATATCAGTAAACTAGGAGCAGCAGACTGCTGTGAGCTATTTTTCAGCCAAGAGGATTAGATTTGTCTCTTAGACGGGTCTGACATATAATATAGATTTCCAATGGGTTGAGTTTCGCCAGTCATAGTTGTGACTTTGAGAGTAGACTTGCAGCTTTCTGAGAGTGGAGTATGTCCCCTGCTGGGGAAGTGAAGCATCCTTCTCAAGCCCTGGCACAGCAAATCTGAGGTATTACCTGTTTTTAAGAAAGCCTTGCTTGAGCTGCGAGGAGATACCCATGTGGTCAAATCTTCTGGGACAGTTTCTGTTACTGATACAGCATGCAGTGGCTTCTGCATTCAAGTAATGAGGCAGCTGTGTTTATTTAGGGCTTGCAAAGGGGGGGAAATGGGGGGGGCGGTGTGGAAAGGAGAAAAAATTTAAACATTGCATCCTGGGCAGTTATATTGTTTTAGCCTTTGTTCTAGAGACACACTCGGAAGAGATACTGTTTCAGAGACTTGCACTGCTCTTTGTATGCAGAAGTACAGAAAAAGGGCTGGAAGGGAAAGTAACAAGCTGCACTTGTTAATGAAATTCAATTTTGATTTATTTTCATAAAAGTACCAGCATTATTTATGTAAACAATGCAAACTGCATCTGCTATTTAGCTTTGTGTGAGATTTTCCATATCACTGAGGTTTAGGGAATATCACTTAGGGAGAAAAGCAATTTTAAGGTTATCATGTGAGTGACAAAGACATTAATCTGACAAGATATGCTCAAGAGACTCAAGATGCAATTGTAGAATTCTTTTTTGGCTCTCTCACCCATAATTTCACAGAGCTCAGTGTAATTAACACACTTCATGGGATTTAAGTAACATTTGTTGCTTCTCCATCAGAATGCAAATTTGAAAATGATATGGATCTGTACAGAAACAACTGTTCCCTAAGTAGTAACTTGTGCACTGTTTCCCACTGAAAAAAAAAAAAAAAAAAGAGGAAAAAAAGGTGACAGATAAAACATTACTCAGGTTTTATTAGGAAGTTAACATATGTTTTATAGCTACTGCAAATGCAGAAACCAGGTATGTCATAAAATTAACAAAATTAAATGGTTTATTGTTCAGCTTGAAAACTTTAGGCCTCGTTTTCTTAAAAGCTATATGAAATAATGAAATCTTCAGACTCTGTGTGTGTATATATAAATGGGTGTGCAATCAGCTAACAAAAATAAAATTAGTAGGTCAGCAACGTCTGTTAATTCATAACCAGGAAGAAAGCATTATAACAAAAGAAAGACAACATTAATAGATGTGCATGTGTGCCTGTATTTACACTGCAAAAATATGTTCAAGCATTCAAACCAAGAATCTTTTTCCTTCTGTAACAGGTCAGTGTACAATAACAGAACAGATTAGAAGACTGTTACTTCCTTGTCTTATATTCCACCTCAGAAGACAAAAAGAATAACCCAAGTCCAGAAGACAACAGAATAACCCAAGTCTATGCCATTTAAGGAGAGATCAGGTCTTCTTGATTACTTAGGCTTTTCATCAGGAAAAAATAAAAATAAATTTCATGCCATACAAAATCTATTGGAAAAGAAAGAAGATCGTATGCAAATGATTAATTAGCTACTGCTACGTTTCTCTAGAAATAACCCTCTGAGAAAGGAAAGAATATCTAGATTTTAGACTTCTTTTACTTAATCATATTTGAGTACAAAGTGAATAAATGCACAAATGCATAATGCATGTGGAACATATAAGTTGAATAAATGAAGTGGGGCATACAGTACACATTAGTTTATTAATGCTTCAGGTTTTTCTTGATGTCCTTCAGGCGCATTATCAGCTGCCTTAAGGACAATCAGATTTATCCTCATCTGCTCTTGTTTTGTTCCCCTACAGATGAAATAAGTAAGTAAATAAATGAACCTGTAAAATGAAGTTTTCTTTAATGCATTTGGCATTGGCAGGACACTAATCTGAGAAAACTCTTAAGCTGTCAACATCACAGAATGGGAGATACAACTAATTTATGCCATAAGTCTCTTGTTTTTATTCAACCAGAACTGAAATATTTGGGTTTGGGTTGGGTTTTTTTGTTTTTAAGATGAATGTAAGGTATTAATACTCCTTTATGTTTGTAGTTCAAAACAAATCATGAGAAAAACTGAATTGCTAAGCTGGCTAGAACTGCATGTGATATCAAATCAAAGTCCTATTATCATACAAGATTAAAAAAAAAAAAAAAGTAAATAAATTTGTAGATCCCAGAGTGCCATTGGTGCTTCTGATTTCTCAGATTTACCATATATTTGTCTGCATAAAACTTGATATACCCCCTAGAACATACAAGAATTGAACTTTAAATGTTTTAAGAAAGATTTCTTGTTCATAGGCAGATGGAGGCACTCAGATGAGCAGTGAAGCATCACCACTGACATGAGCCCAGAAATAAACAGGAGAGACAGACTAAAAGACACTTAAGATATGAGTTTATCCCAGTGGGAGAGATATGACACATACACGCTGTAAATAAAAATACTATGTTCTCAGTCCAGCCTGATTTCCATGCAATCAGACTAAGAGGGAATACTTTCTAGTGCCTCTTTACTGATGCTCTATTTATGCGTGGGAAGGTTTTTCCTCACAACCTTCTCTTGAGCCTTGTGATTCTCTGCCTCTAACCTCCTCCCTCCCCTGCCCCGAATCTTATCTAAAAGTGAAATTATAGTAATTAATTCATCACACATGCAGTTCAGATTGTTGGCTACAGCTAGACTCATGCATCATGTTCCTAGCGCAATACTAAATGCCTCATCTCAGTAGATTTTCAGGCCAAGGGTTGTATTGTGCATCTATTTTGTGTATTAGTGGCCTGCTATATCATGTAAAACCACCTATTGCTAGGCACTCAGCGTAGAAAATTCTGAGAAATGTAATTTAATTGTGAGACACTTACAAGATGATATCTAGAATTTAAAGCCTAGCCATATCTTTATAACCTTCTGCAACCCACTCCTGAAGCTTTGAGTGGCTCAATTTTCATTTGCACATTTATATGGCTTTCTGAGACCTGCTGCCAAATATCTGGTGCCATAAAGTAATTAATTCTTAATCTATGTGACTAAAACAGTGATTTCAAGATTTCTATTTTAAGTTGTTGTTTTTTCAAAACAACACTGTGCTATCTTTTTTGAAGAGCTTAAGAAATGGCGATAATCATGTTTATATGAAAGAAATGTGGAGGTAGGTATTCTGGTAGTTGTGGGAATGAAATCATGAAATACACAGTTTAAGTGGTTTTAAATACATAATGTAGTTTAAAATAGATGATGTTTAAAATTATTTTCTTAATAAAAGAGCTGTTCTAAGAAATTCCATTTGTCACTTCTTTTCTCAAATAGAATATATAATTCCTAAGTTCTTATTCTGAAACAACTGTATTTTTCTGGTAGACAGCCTATTTTATTTTTCTTAAAATGTACAAATATGAACATTAAGTTACTGTTCTTGCTCTAGAATATAAATGGCACAAATGTTACTTTAAAAAGTTACAGATAAGAAGTTTTATCAAAATTAAACCCAGATCCCCCAGAATTGTCAATATATTTTTCTTGTTTATACTAGAAAAATGTCAAAGCAAGGTACATAGCTTCACTATGCTCAAGTTAAAATCAGTGGTTCTCGTACAAATGGAGAACCAAATTCCAGTATCAGCAGCCCTTAGTCTCAGGTCAATAGCCATTCTTTAAGCCCTAATACCATTTCCTAGATGCACAAATATGCTGCCAGGCATGAACTTGCTGATTTCAACTCTTTTAGCTGTGTTCATGAACAGAAGTGATGTCTAAGCTATCCAAGACTCAAATTACACAGAACTTTAAAGGTCACTATTACCAACTCCTAGCGCAGCCCGAAATTAATAGGAAGTCTATGGAACTGGAACTGTTTCTTTTGTCTGTTGAGACAAAACATGTTCGTAAATTTTGTATCTACTAAGGCCGTTCTTGCCAGTCCTAAAAATCCATTAAAGGGAATACTGTATGTTGTACAATTTACATAGTAGGTTGTTTTAGGGAAACTAAATTGAATATTTTGAACATGATAGATCTTTAATACCCCTTGTGATGCTTTGGAAGATTGCTCTTGGTACTATCTGTGCTATGGTCTTTTAAATTCCATGCAAAGTGGTCAGTTTCACAGGTATAAATGAAAGTATGTCATCCAATATCTATAAATCTGCTGGCGATGACTGATGCATAAATGACAAAGGTAAATATTTTGTATGAAAAGGCATGGATTTTACCATTCAGAAAAAGCTGACTTCCCCATTAACAGAAGCTTCTGGAATTTCAGCAAGAAAATCTGAATAACTCAGAATTTCTCTATTCCTTTTTCAGGGTTATCTTTTCTCCGGAATAAAAGCTGCTTTGGAACTCGAGTCTGTAGAGACCAGCATTAAGAGTTAAAGAATCACAGAATCACAAGGTTGGAAAAGACCTTTGAGGTCATTGAGCCCATCCATACCTGTCCTCTACTAAACCATATCCCTAAGCTCCTCATCTACCCATCTTTTAAATACAACCCGGGTCAGTGACTCAACCACCAGTCTGTTCCAATGCCTGATAACCCTTTCAGTGAAGCACTTTTTCCTAATGTCTAATATGAACCTAACCTGGAGCAACTTGAGGCAATTCCCCCTTGTACTATCACCTGTCCCTTGAGTGAAGAGAACAACACCCACCTCTCTGCAACCTCCCTTCAGGTAGTTGTAGAGAGTAATAAGGTCTCCCCTCAGCCTCCTCTTCTCTAGGCTAAACAACCCCAGTTCCCTCAGCTGCTCCTTGTAAGGTTTGCTCTCCAGCCTTTTCACCATGTAGCATATGAACACGCTGCAAGTCTTTCACTATTATGAAATTCTCACAGAAGAGACTAATAAGCAACTAAAAGTAAATATTAGCATCTTGCCATCAACTCATTTCCCATATCCCACCTTCATACCATGCTTCTGGGGGCATTCTTCTCTAGCAGTCTGATTTTTTTTTTTTTTTTTTTTTTTAATTTTCAGGCAAGAATGTTTTGGAAATGAGTTCAGATTTTCCTCAATATATTTATTAATCACATAAAGTAAAAAAAAATAAGGATTCTTCATCTCATACAAATGCATGATAAACTTCATCCAATTGGATGTACTTATTTCTGCCTACTTGGCAGTATTCATCGTGTTAATCTTGCATTTACCTTCTAATTGTGCTTACATTGCCTACAGCAACTAAAGCTTTAAAATAGGTTTCATCAGGCAAGAAAACTAAAGCAAGTAATTGTTTCTAAAATATTTTCTGTTTAATTCTAGTTAGAACTTGATTTTTATCTAGCTCATTGGCATAAGAAGTAGTACTAATTGACTTATTATTACATAGTATTTGTAAGCATCAACAGTAAACCTGCTTATGCACAGTTATTCTATACCTACAGGGCAGAAGCATGATTTATCTGAGTTGTGTATGGTTGCATAATGATTATTGAATCAGTCTTCAGGTTCTCCATATACTTGTTCAAGTCATACTGTGAAACATGAAAGAAATGATTATATATGTCTTTTCATTTATATGTATGCTTATATTTGTGTTTATATTTATATTTACATTTACATTAATATTGCAATCCATATTAATATTTATATCTGTATTTATGTATATTTACATACTGCCTGAAGTCCAAATCAAAAGCTTTGCTATAGAAAAGTGCATGCCTCAAATAAGGAACTTTAGTCAGGTGCGTACATAGCTTAAACCTAGATAGCACACTGACTTCTCAGCACAATACTGAACAGCTGATTCCACATATTGAAAGAATGACAATTTATTAATTTTCTGGTGTCAAAGGGATGGAATATAGAAAAAAATGTGGCTTTTCTGGATTGGATCAGAGGCCCAAACCCAATGACAAATGACAACTACTTAAGGTAATATTAAAATGTTTAAAATTATGTAAAAAAGAGCAAGCACAGAATAGCATACTCCTCAGGATACTTTTCCAACTTTGCATGGCTTAGGAAAATTCCTAAACTAGAGCTTGCATCTCAGTGTTTAACAGCTCTTCATAAGTTTCCGTTTATTTGTCTAATCATTTTTGATCTCAGAATTTTGACATCCAAACTACCCTGTGACAGTAAGTTGCTGTCCTGGTTTCGGCCAGGATAGAGTTAATTTTCTTTCTACCAATTGCTGTAGTTTGGGAGTTAGGGTGGGAGCAGTGCTGGTAACACCCTGATGTTTTTAGTTGTTGCCAAGCAGTCAAAAACTTTTCTGTTGTTCATATTAACCTGCTAAGAGAAGGTGGGGGACACCCAGGAAGCTGGGAGGGGACACAGCCAGGACAAGTGACCCAAACTGGCCAAAGAGGGTATTTCATCTCAGTGATGTCATGCTCAGCATAAAGGGGGGGCTGGTGGAGGGGAGAAACACACAGCTCCAGGATGGATGGTTTTGGGGACGGTCCAGCTTCAGGATGGCCCATGTTATGCAGCTCCGTGAGGCACTGCATTGTTTATCACCAGTTTTGTATATTTGCTATAAAGTCATAGAATCATAGAATGTGTGATGTTGGAAGGGACCTTTAAAGGTCATCTAGTCCAATCCCTCTACAGTGAGCAGAGACATCTTCACTAGATCATGTTGCTAAGAGCCTCATCAAGACTGACCTTGAATGTCTCCAGGGATGGGGTCTCCACTACCTCTCTGGACAACTAGTTCCGGTGATCTACGACCCTCACACTGAGGAACTTTTTCCTAATATCCGTCATAAATCTACCCTTTTTGAGTTTAAAACCGTTACCCCTTGTCCTATTGCTACATGCCCTCATGAACAGTTGTTCCCCAGCTTTCTTATAGGCACCTTTCAGGTACTGGAAGGCCTCTATAAGGTCTCCACGGAGCCTTCTATTCTCCAGCCTAAACAAGCCCAACTCTCTCAGCCTGTCTTCATAGGAGAGGTGCTCCAGCCCTTTCATCCTTTTTGTGGCCTTCCTCTGGACCCACTCCAATAGGTCCATGTCCTTCTTGTGTTGAGGGCTCCAAGGCTCCGAAGCCGGACATAGTACTCCAGGTGAGGTCTCACCAGAGCAGTGGGGCCTATTATTTTTATATATTGCTCTCTGCTGTCCCAGTAAACTATCTTAATTCCAGCCCATGAGGTTAGGTGGTTTTTTGCTTTTCTTTTCCATCCCTTCACAACCTCAACCCCCCCATTTCTTAGACAGAATGACTGCATGATGCTCAGCTCTCAGTTGGGGTGAAACCACAACAGTTTCAAAGTTGACATATGTTAAATGAAAAAAATAAAATTAAAAAAATAGAGCTATTACCTTACAATTTCATTTAATGTCTCTGATAATTATTTTATTATGTAAAAGCATGCCATGTTTTCTTCTTCCCCAATAATTCATATTTTTTTGTGTTTGGAAAGTTGATTGATTGTTTTGATTTTGCCAGTGAACACTGAACTAACATTTTCATAGCTGTATCCAGAGTAGCTGCAAATATCTTTTCTAGGTTAACAATGTCTAGTTTAAAGTCTTTCACTCTTTATAGAGAGTGAGAATTTCCATTTGTCTTTTCCCCATGTGCATAGCTTTGTATGTGTTCCCTCTGCTTTTTTATCACACAAGTTGTACTGCCAGGAGATTTTGCAACCTTTCACAAAGAGTGGGACTTTCATTGTTAAAATTGGTCATTTACTTGATATTGTTCCCCATCCTTTAGAAGTTCATTTATCCCCTCTCCTTCAGGTATTTGTAAATCCACAGGTTTAGATCCCATTTTATAATCCATGACAACTTCAATTATTTGAGGGCTTTTTTGAAAATCCAGCCACAGTGTATCAATCAGATACTAATCATGCTTGCCTGTATATTCATTTATTATTTCTAAGAAATTTAAAACGACAGAATTTTTTGCTACAAAATTTATTTTTATTCTTTCCCATTATGCTATATTTATGTTTCCTTGAAAACTATTCTACTAATCTACCTATAAAGAATCTGACATAAAACTTCACAGTGTTCTGCGTTTTACCCATATCTTCCCTGCCAAATTTATTCAGGATCCTTTTTTTTTAAAAAAAAAAAAAAGGATAAAAATTGCTAAACTATATTCTTCTCATTCAGAAGCTGCCTTAAGCAGTACTGTAAGATATATGATCAAATGACAAGGTCATATTTGAGTTATTTAGGAACCCCTGGGTGTATATCATCTTGTCTTGGCAATTTGTTACTATTCATTTATCTATTTGGTCTAAAATAACTTCTATTGACACTTTAATTTAAGATAGTTTCTCCAGTTCATCCTTCCTAAAGAAAACAGCCACTGTGGGAACCTTCCTAAACTCTTGAGTGGTGAGTATCAGTTTGAAGAACTCGTTTAATTTTTCTACAGAGCTCTTATCTCCTTTGAGTTCTCCTATTACACCTCCATCATCTATCAGCTCTGCAGACTCTCTGGCAGACATTATGCTTCTGATGGGTTGGAAAAAAAGGCTTATTATTAGTTTTCATGCCTTTCACACACTTGTCCTCCAAACCATTTTTTTTTTTTAGTCTCAACTTGATTCTACATTAAACTTTTCAAATCTCCTGATATTCAGGTCTTCCTTACATGGCCATTATTCTGCTGTTTATCAATACCATGATTTTGTTGATCACCATGAACTTCTCAAAATTTTCATTACACATCCAATATTTTTATCCTTTTTGATTTCTTGGTGTTTTGGTAGCACTGCTCATTTTTATAGAGTTCCCCTCATTTACGTATATTCCTGTGTGTAATTTTTCATTTTCATTCCTATTGGGAAGAGAAATTTAAATGTACTGTTGTCAGAATTTCAGAGTGGCTCTTCAGCAGTAAAAATTTCAGTAAGTTCTTATTCTTTGCTCAAAATTATATAAAAAATAGCTGCTCCAAGAGTCAATCATCATAACATCTAAAATTAGATTTTAGAACATCTCCCAAAATTACTTTTTACCAATCTTTATGGGAATAATTGAGTTGTTCATTATTACTGAGTTTTCTGCCATTGTACTCTCTTTCGTCTCCCTTAGCATGTCCCAGTCAATATACTTATCCTATTCAGGTGATTAATAACACAACCTGTCTACAATGTTCTCTCTATTTAGACAAGAAATATTCAAATCATACAGAATGTTTCTTATTGATGCAGTGAATTTGTTTACCTTGTTTGACTTTAGTTGCACCTATAACACTAAAAAACCTTGGACCTGAAGTTGGGATATGTAGAGATGACTGTGATCACATTGCTTAAAGTTTGTCCTCTTTAGAGAAAAATGCATGTTTACAAGGTTTACAATTTGTCCAAGGTTTCTTCTGGTCACTGTGTTCTCATCTTAAGATGCAGTTTTAATTTTTGTGCATAATTTTCAGTTTTAAGTGCCCAAGAAATACTGTGATGTCTATGTTGAAATGCATCAGTATTGGGGCTGGAAGACAACATAGTGGGAGTGGATGCAAGAGGGTATTCCTGGAGCAAAAGTATTTTCAAACACTTGGATTTACTTTAAATCCAGAGGCTACAATTCATTTCACTTGAAAAAAAAAACCAGCTGTAGTTGGCACTGTACATGAAAAGCACATAAACCCTTCAGAGAACTTCAGAGCTGGGAGGTTGCACACAGCAGTAAACTGTAAATTAAGTAAGCTGTAACTTTATGTATAATAGCACCCTCTCACTGGTACAATCTGACCTATCACTCCTATATAATTTGACAGCTGATATTGCAGTATCTCACTTAGTATCTTCACTTCTATCAGGATTTTTATAAGTTTATTAATTCTAAATTTGAGGGAAGAATATATACATTTGACTAGGAAATGACTTGTAATTTTTAAGGTGTCCCGACTAGATACATGGTTCTTCACTATTTCTCATCTGTATCTTATATATAAAAAGGCCCCCAAAAATACTTCCCTGACAATCACCATATTTTATTTGAAATAATTAAGCTAATTTAATTCACATTCAAGGACTAAACTTACCAACTTTTTCCACAGAGCTGTACCAGAGGCCATAATGCAATTAGTGTCAAATGACCACAACTTGAACCCTATGGTTCCAGGTGGTCTTAAAGATCTAAAAAATACTCTTATTTATTTGAAAAATGTCAGTCTTGTCTTTTCAGCATAGTTTGCCATGCTAGTACAAGGATATATATTTTTGTATAAAGATGATCTTTGCTGTCTGACTAAGAATAGAGTTGTTCCAATGGGAAACTTCAGCTGCTTATAACAATGGGATTTTCTCCCAGGGACATTAATAGCTACTTCACTGGCATGCAGAAGCAGCTGAAAGAGTTTCAGATAGCAGGCATATGTTGATTCTGACCTTGTTATCCAAGAAACCAACTTTCTCCTGTTGTGTTTTCACCATTAGAAACAGCTTAAGAGCTTTGACTCACACATGCTAAGTTCACATGGTGATAAGGCATTAGTGCCCAGTCTTCAGACAAACATAATGATATATACTTTCTAAACATTTCCCTAACACCTAGATTCCCATTCTGTATATGCAAGGAATATACAGGAAATTAGCTTAATTTCCAAGAAACAACACAATAGATTTTCACTTCAATTAATACAACTAATTCTGCAGTGATTTACATGAAAGTGAAAACATTAAAACCTGAAGAACCACTGTTAGAAAAGCCCAGGACTGCTGCACTCACATCTGACTGCTGCACATCTCCCCATTTACTGACTTTCTAACAAAGACACTTCCCTTCCAAGACTGAAAATGTTTCTACATGAGTTATCATTAGAAGATCACACTGTCATATTCCTCTTACTAAAAATGTACAATTGAGAACACAGAGGAACTTTCGTGTACTCTTTTATAAAGCTGGTAAAAGATGGTGCTGAAGACCTATTGATGTAGACCTAAATAACTTAAGATAAAATTAATGACTAAAGCAAATAAAGCTGGGGAAGTAAATTGTAAATGTAGACTTACTGAAACACACACATTAAAAAGTGAAACAAAGTACCGCACAAAATTATATTAGGAGGTACCCTGTGAGTACTCTATTTTATAAGACTATTTGAAAACAGGCAAATTATGTTTTTCTCCAAATCTAGAAGATTAGGATTGCTATTTTTCATTTTTAAATGACCTAACTCCACACTAATTCTTCAGTATTAGCAGTTCTGGCTGATAGTGGTTTAGAATTTTAGGATTTGTATCTGACAGATATTTTTCCGTGTTAATATGTGTGCCTGTTGTCACGCTGCTCAAATAGCCAGTGGTGTCATAAAATTTGATGGAGAGGAGTAAAAGACGGAATCTAGTGCAGTATATAGGTTTACTTGGAAAATAGATTTTTGGAACATGTTGGTATAAATATTTATCTCTTGTGAGCCACCAGAACAGCCTGTGGTAAATATAGTCTTTGTCTTATCCAGCTGATGAAAGAACTCTGTGGTTCACATAAAGACTATTCCAGCCATGCTAGTCAATATCATTGAAAAGGAACCAGCAGAAATAATTAATATTAAAAGTCATTTTGAATTTAAGAGCATTTATGAGTAACAGACGAGAACTACATGTACATATGAAGCTATTATCTACATTAATACATTTGCGTCTCTTTGTAGCATTTTAGTTCTTCTTTCCATTCTTTCAGGTTCCTTTTTCATTTTTTCTAATATAACATAAAATTTCCCCTGTCCCTTACTCTTTCCTTAATACCTTCTACTACTTTTTTCTTTTTCCCACCTTTTTTATTTCTTTGTTATTGCAAGGCCTGCTTCTGTCATTCACAGACCATTTAATCTTTTCTTTTCTATCTCAGAATAACATTGTCACTTAATCACCTGCACACATGTACATATATTCAAAGTTTTTCCTCCTTTTTCCTCCTTATCAACCAACACTGGCTCTAAAAAGTACAGTTAAAAGGACTCTGAATGTTGAATATC
Organism: Porphyrio hochstetteri; assembly: GCA_020800305.1. Lineage (NCBI taxonomy): Eukaryota > Metazoa > Chordata > Aves > Gruiformes > Rallidae > Porphyrio > Porphyrio hochstetteri. The sequence goes on along the minus strand of CM036905.1, from coordinate 184,733,008 downwards.
TGCCCCCTACTTATCTGCAAAGCGGAGGGAAAAAAAGAAAAAGAGACTTGTTTTGCCTTCCTCACAAAACATTTGCAAAGATCTACACTGGAAAAATTAACTGGAGAGATTAGAGAGCTGGACAATCACCAACACTGTGAAGTTTAACAAGGGCAGATGACAGATTCTGTCCCTGGGAAGAGGCAACCCTGGCTACACATACAGACTGGGGGATAAGATGCTGGAGGCCAGCCATGCTGAAAGCAATTTTGGGGGTCTTGGTTCACAGTAAGTTAAACACGAGCCAGCAGTGTGCCCAGGCAGCCAGGAAGGCCAACCGCACTCTGGGGTGCATCAAACAGGTCCAGGGAGGTGATTGTTCCACTCTGCACTATGCTGGTGCAACCCCAACCTGAGCAGTTTTGGGTGCCACAGTACAAGAGGGACATAAATATGTTGAAGAGTGTCCAGAGGAGGGCAATGAGGGTGGTGTAGGGTCTTGAAGGGAAGTCTTATGAGGAGAGGCTGAAGTCACTTGGTTTGTTTAGCCTGGAGAAAAGGATACTGAGGGGAGACATCACAGAATCACAGAATCGCAGAATCGTAGGGGTTGAAAGGGACCTCGAGAGATCATCGGGTCCAACCCCCCTGCCAAAGCAGGCTCCCTAGCTCATATTGCACAGATAGGCGTCCAGACGAGTCTTGAATACCTCCAGAGAAGGAGACTCCACCACCTCCCTGGGCAGCCTGTCCCAGGGCTCTGTCACCCTCACTGTGTAAAAGTTCTTCCGCATGTTGGTGCAGAACTTCCTGTGCACCGATTTGCAGCCATTGCCCCTTGTCCTGTCCCCACAGATGACTGAAAAGGGGTTGGCCAATTCCCCCTGCATCCCATACTTAAGATATTTATAAACATTAATTAGGTCCCCCCTCAGTCTTCTTTTCTCCAGGCTGAACAGCCCCAGCTCACTCAGCCTTTCCTCATACGGGAGCTGTTCCAGGCCCTTAATCATCTTCGTAGCCCTTCTCTGGACTCTCTCCAGGAGATCCCTGATTTTTTATGCCAGGGAGCCCAGAACTGGACACAATACTCCAGGTGGAGCCTGACCAGGGCAGAGTAGAGGGGGAGGATCACCTCCTTTGATCTGCTGGCCACACTCTTCCTGATGCATCTCAGGATCCCATTGGCCCTCTTAGCCACCAGTGCACACTGCTGGCTTATAGCCAACCTGTCATCAACCAGGACCCCCAGGTCCTTCTCCACAGAGCTCTTCTCCAGCAGGTCATCGCCCAGCCTTTACTGATACAGATGATTATTCTGTTGCACTGTGGTCTATGGGTCCAGCATGTGGAGGAGTGAAGGGGCAGGTGCCTATCTCCTCTCTTTGGTGGCCAGAGATAGAAACTGAGGGAATGGTATGAAGCTGAGACAGGGGAGGTTTAGGTTGTATATTAGGAAAAGATTTTTTACCGAGAGGGTGTTTGTGTACTGGACCAGGCTCCCCAAGGAAGTGATCACAGCACCAAGCTTGACTGAGTTCAAGAAGTATCTGGACAATGCATTCAGTCCATGGTCTGTCTTGGCTGGCCCTACGTGGGGCCAGAAGTTGGCTATCCTTCCAACTCAGGATATTCTATTATTCTATGATTACATGGCACACGGTCTATAAGAAAATATAAGTTTTAACCACCTAACTTAGATGTCTTAGGTAACAGAAGGTGAGTGAGCATTACCTAACCCACATATGCCAACATTTGGACTGTAGCAGAAATACCTACAAATCACTTGTTAATTCAAAAATTATGGACTCATAACATCAATGGGGCTCTAATTCTTCATCCTGTAAGAGAAGGATGATGATATTACTTCCTTAACCCAGCATGTCTGTTCAGACATCTGCTGCTAAGGTGGCAAATCATAGTACTTCCTATCAGTATTTATTCAGGAAAGAAACCTGAAATCACTACTGCTCCTCAGAGAGCAATTACTGTCTGGTGTTTAAAGTTTCTGTGTTCCTGTGTAGCCTTTTTAATGTGTATGGAACTGATAAAAGCATACCACAGCTGGCCTTCCACAAACTCAATGTTATTTTGTGCATCACTGCACTGTATCCACAGGTGAAGGCTTTTCCTATGACCCTTGAAGACTATGGAGATCGTAGCATTGGTAAAGATGTGTGTATGTAATATCATGACTTTGTGTGGAGGGTTTCTGGTGAGGGAGGGTGGGTTGTAGGGGTGGCTTCTGCAAGAAGCAGCTAGAAGCTTCCCCTGGGCCTGACAGAATAAATAACAGCTGGGGTCAAGTCTGGACCTGCTGCTGACCAAGGCCAAGCAAACCAGTGACGGTGATAGTGCCTCTGTGAATCACATTTAAGAGAAAAAAAAACCTCAAACAGCTACTTTTTGACCACATCCTCATGGAATGAGAAGGGAGTGAGAAGATGTAAGCAACTCTGCAGACATCAAGGTCAGTGAAGAAGGGGGAAGGGGGAAGGAGGTGATACAGGCACCAGACAGAAAGATTCCCCTGCAGCCCATGGAGAAGACTGTGCTGGACCAGGTGGAGATGTATGGAAGATGCTGTGAACGGCATTGGAGCAAGCTCCTGGCAGTCCCTGCAGTCTGTGGAGGGAGGACCCCACACCGAAGCAGGTTTTCTGGGGGGACTTGTGACTGTGTGGGAGACCAGGCTGGATCAGCATGGGACTGAGAGACTGCACCCCATAGAAGTGACCCACACTGGGGCAGCTAGTGAAGAGCTGAAGCCCCGTGGGAAGAGACTCATGTTGGAGAAGTTTGTGGAGGACTGTTTCCTGTGGGTGAGACCCCACGCTGGAGCAGAGTGTGAGGAATGCCCCCTTCCTTCTCTCATCCCCCCTTCCTCCCCCCTCAGTCTCTACCAAGAAGGAAAACAACTTTTGAGGAACTGACAAAACCCCCCATTACCTGTCCCCATCCCCTGTGCCACCTGAGGAGGGGAGAAGGGAAAGAAATTGTGAATAAAGTTAAGTCCGGAAAGAAGGGAGGCTTGGGTGGAGGTGTTTTAAGATCTGGTTGCACTTCTCATTGTCCTACTTTGGTTTCTCTGTGTGTGTGTGTGTGTGTGTGTGTGTGTGTGTGTGTGTGTGTGTGTGTATGTGTTGTGTAATACATTAGACGGTTTCTTTTTTTAGTCTGTGTTGAGTCTGTTTTGCCTGTGATGCCAATTGCGGAATGACCTCTCCCTGTCCTTATCTCCATTCCTAAACCTCTCAATATATATTTTCTCCCCTGTCCAGCTGAAAAGGGGAGTGCTACAGGGGCTCTGGTGGGTGTCTGGCCTCCAGCCAGCATGAAGCCACCACAATAATTGAATTTAAAAAAAAAAAAAAAGTAAGTAATTGAGGTAAATATATATATTTTAAGAGCTGGAGAAGTGAAGAACAGCCTTGTATGTAACTGATAATGTTATATAACTGAAACAAGTGACAAATTTATATAATTGAAGTTTGTTTTGTCTAATATTTGTTCTAATCTTTCCCCATTGATCTAGTCCATTACTTTTTTATCTTATCTTTGTCAATTAATAAGAATAAATGTCCCGATCATCTTAAAATATCTTTATATAAAATGTAGATAATACTTGTTTTTCCCTCTGTTCTTTTACATTTTCTGTTTTATTTTGGTGGGGGTTTTGGGTTTGGGTGGTGGATTTTGTTTTTTTTTTTTTTTTCATTAAAGTGTAACCCAAATGTAGTACCCTTTTTGGAGCTTGATCAGTATCAAGAAATTAATTGCCTAAGTACTAGCTTATTGTGCATACTGTACTACTTTGCAATATTCACAGGATTGTATTGTTATCAGACAATTAACTTATATATAGTTAATCATGGGACAGGACTTTCTTTAGGCTCCTACTATTGACCAAACATAATTTTTACCTTTTTCTAAGATGTTTCTTTGCTAAACTGATCCATATTTGACATAAATAAAGATTAAAATTGAACATTTCAGATTTTTTGGAACCCAACCCCATTCCTAACAGCATTAATTATATATTATAAACACACTAGGTCAGAAAAAGCAAGTGAATCTGTACTGTGAATTTTGCCCCAGAAGACTCTCAGAAGGCTAAGAATGGAAGTAGATCCTAGTCTGATTACATTTCCAGGATCTACTTCAATGTGAAGCTCATTTCTTCACAGAAAGCCCTTTGAATCGCTGATCCAATTCAAATTTTGTATGTGAAATACTCTTGAGTAGCATAGAAGATTACCATGTGGGGTAGTGAAGCATCCTGACTGAACCAGACCAGGGAAAATCTTTTGCTGACAATTTCTGACAATTCAAAGAGTGGATAATGCTTTTGCAAGGATTTGTAGTGCTTGTTTTTTGTTCTAAAAGCTTTGTGGGACTACTTATATGTATCCAAGAAAACGTGACTTGTTCTTAATTTGTACCTTCCGCTTTTTTGATTAGCATTCTTTCTACTTAGTTTTCCAAGCACACAGTGAAAATATTAAGTAGAATTGTACTCATGACCCAGAACAGACCTCTGTAGGCCACACTTGATACTTCTTCCCAACCTGACAGTGAACCATTAATAATTGCTCTGTGGGTTGGTTAGGGTGTTGTTTTTTTCTGTTGTTGTTGTAGTGATTTTCTTTGCTTCAACATTGTATTTATTTAACAGTGATTGCATTTAATCAACATTTCTCTACTTTCCTTATGAGAATGTCATGTGGAACTGTATCAAATTCTTTATTAAAATCAAGGCGTAGTATGTCCACAGCATTTCCTTTATCCACTAAGCTTGTTATCCTATCAGTGAAAGAAATGAGGTTAGTTCAGCATGATTTGTTTTTGATGAGCCCATGTTGCCTACTATTTACAAGTTATTTTCCTCCAGGTACTTACAAATTATCTGGTTTATTAATTGCTTTAGAAATTTATCAAGTATTGAATTTATACTTATGAGTGAGGTTTTATCAAATAGCATAAAAATAACTACCCATCTCAAACAAACTGCATTTTATAAAAATGCTCTGCTGTTTATTTCTTTTTAATCTAGATTAAGAGGGTTCCTTTACTTTCAAAGTTCGAGATGATTTCTAGACTAAAAGAGTATTTCTTACAATATGTAATAATGTAATAAAATAACGTCACAGAAAAGAACACTGAGTTAAATCTTACTACAATATCTTGACCCCACTACACACTGTCCGCATGAGGACCTGTCTGCATGTCAGCTACTATTTCATTGCCCTACCTTTCTGCTGAAGTTTTCTGCGACACCTGAGCTGTGACCCACGGAAATTGCTATCAGACATCAGAGTATTCATCAGGGAAATCACTGATGTTTAAGGCCTGTAGTAGATACCAACTTCAACCTGAGATGAATTGTGCCCCAGAATGCTCTACATCGATTATGAAGGGACTCAGCATGACCTATTCAGATATGAAAATTTACCTTTGCTCTCTTTCCAAATTTCTAGTCCCTCCACTCAAAAGTTGAATGAGTTTTCACATGGGGAGATTTCTCCTATGCAACTCAGACATAACATGTCTGAGTGTTAGCTCTGCAGCTGTACTTTTCTCCTTCATTGATTCCTGAATATTGGGAACCCAGATGTGTAATGGATGAACCCCTTGTTGGCAGTCAGATGGAATACTGTAGTTTCTATCAGTAATCAAAAATCCATTATTAAAGAGAACTGGGATTATTTCCTTAATTCCACTGTTATCAACTGCTTGATGAGAACTCTAGGTCCTGACTTAAGTAACATTTAATTAGCACTGTTGCAGAGAGGTAAAACATTTCTGGAGTAAATTAAATTGCATCTGTTCAAGCAAACAGATTTTGTCTTTGTCTAGGCTTTCTTAGTATAATTAGTCAAAGATGGTTTTAACTATCACAATTACAAGTGTCTGTGTGCTATTGGTAAAATAGAGTGAGTGACAGTTTCACTCCTCTCTCTAGATGTTTAGTAAGATTTAACCAACAAACCAGGGATTCTTTATCCAAAGACTCTCTTTCAAGAATTGCAGGAAAATAAAGTGTTAGGAGAAGTGATCTTCAATCTGTTGGCCTGCAAAGACTTTAGGAAGATATATGAAAAGAAGTAGTATGGTACTCTGTCCACTGGAAAACAAAAAAAAATGATTTAGTGTAGTAAAAAGAACCTTAGCACTTTGGAAAAAAGACCTGACAAGCTGAAGAAAAATCTAAGGCTTTAGGATAAAAAGCATATTTATTTTCACTTTTTTGTGGCAAAACCAAGGCACAGGGTTTTTTTTCTTTATTTATTTTTCATTTGTTTGTGTGTCTGCATGGCTTTTTCTTTACCTTTTAAGCTGTTTTTATCTCAACCCACAACTCTTCTCACCTTTACTCTTCTGACTGTCATCGCCATCCTACCTCACTCAAGTGAACAAACAACTTCATGATGCTTAGATACTGTCTGGGTTAAACCATGGCAATTCCCAATCAATCTGCTTCTGACATATATCAAAGATCAGATAATGATTCAGACACAGAGATGTCATGAAGCTCCCTTTGCTTTACATCAGTTCCTTTACCTAGAGAAGCTCCATCTGAGAGCTGAGCTCGGCTTGTGGAATAGCATTTTCTATTTTATTTTTTACTCACATATCCAGCTTGTATTTGTTAGACTTCCTCTCCTGCTATTAGTAGGCATTGATATTGCCACTTATGTATCAAGATAAAAAGATTTCTGATCTTTTTCTTAAGAGACCTGATTCTCCTTTCTTCTCCACCCAGTTGGTAACTTCCATCGCCACAGAGAGGGTATAAATGGTACCAACTAAAAAGTAAGTTATAGGCAGAGTGAATCTATGACAGTTAGCGTTGCAAATCTAAAGTCAAAATGATTCTTTGGCAAGGATGCTTCCTCAAAAAATGAAAAAAAAAATAACAGGAAACAAATTGAGGAAAATGAAATAAAATTTGAAAAACAGAAACATATTATTCCTATATGCAGGACCTAAGGTTGATTTAAATCTTATTTAGACTGAGGTACATTCCACTCCGCATTATCTACTTGGGATCTACCTTTAGACATGTGATTTTTTTTTTTTTTTCCATCTGATGAGTAGTCTCATAACCACAGACAATTTATAACTCCTCATGTGGATAGATGTCTAGATATTTAAATTCAGTAATACACAAAATTTGCCTATATATGTTGATGCATCATAAATCCTTTAATGTATATATTTCTCTCTAATAATTTTGAGGCTATAAAAAAGAAGATATATTAACATATGTCTTAAGAGAAAAAATTTGCTGGGATGAAGAGTAGTTTACTACTGGATACGAAAGGAATAAAACACAATAAGGTTTTGGCTCTAGAAAATTTGAAATACTCTGGATTGTAGAGAAAGGTGCACACAACATTCAGGAAAAAAATGAATTGGCTTCTATGTATTTTAATTGTGCAGTAAACCATTTAAACTTGAATTACTGTTATATTAGTCTCTAAAGTAGAAATATGAAAAATTAATCTGATACAATACAAATGTATATAGTGGGATCATCTAATAAAGACTTTACAACAAATGGAGAGAACTGAAAAGTTTTGTAACAATCAACAGAATCATAGAACAGCCCAAGTTGGAAATGACCTTAAAATATCATATGGTCCAACCTTGGAGATGGAATTTGTTTCACCTTAAACAAGATTCCTAAAATAGGTCAGAAGAATCACAGCCTAAAAAGGCTTCTTGATCTCCACAGCAGTACTCGATACAAGCATAACTGTTACCTACACCCTCTGAGATCAATATAGTTAAATAAAACCAAAAAGTATTTTAACTACAAAACCTTGAAGTCTGTTTATATTACTGTAAATTTCCATAATTAATGCTTTTCCCAACTTAACTGAAAATGCAATCTGCTGTTTTTCAATTTTTTCAATGTTTAGAAAAATCTTGTTTCAAGCAACAGTGGGTAGCTGTGCTAGAAGTTCTCAAAACAGGAAGTCCCCATGGCAATTTTTAAAGCATTAAAACTTCATTTTCCCTGTGAAAAGCCTATTTGAGTATTTTTAATGCTATAAAAAGTTTTCCCAACAGAAAATGAAGCTTTTAAGCCTTACTAAAACATTAATGGAGGCTTTCTACTCAGAGATATGGAGTCCAAACTTTAGATGGAAGAGTTTGATTCTCCATGGCCTTGTATGTTAAGCCTCACTTACAGTTCCAGTGGAGTACCTTTACACTTTTCAGGTAGAGCAATTATGTTTCATATATTCTTCAAGGCCACTTCTTACAGCCAAAAAAAAAAAAAAAGAAAAAAAAAATGTTATTTTTATGTAGCTCAGACCCAAGCTTTTTGCTGCAATCACTTACTGTTTTGCACGTCAGTATAAAATATTATCAAGGACAAATGTACCATTTCATAAAGTCTTTGAATTTCTTTGAAAAACTACAGAAAATTCAGAGTAGAAAACAATGAGGTCCTAAGCCAGTAAATTTCAATCTCACTTCACTTATATCTCCAGTCTCAGCAGAAATAGTCTTTCCTTGCATAAGTGTAACTGAGAAGAAATTCACACGTTAATATAAGCTAGGAATGCATTAGATCTGTGAAGGTGTTGACTACTTAAGGTGCACAGACAGCCACAGCCCCCTAATTACACCAGATAAGTGTAATTAGTGTACACCAGATTAGATTTCACCAGGAAATGAAAAAATGCTTATTTCATTATCTCTTTCTCATTACTGCCCTATACTAAAATCTGTGTAGGAGGAAGTTATGTTTTCAACAAGGCCTATGAGAGTTTGTGATTCATTATCTGAGGTGATCCTGGATATGCTTCTAAGGGATCTAAGATAAAGGGCTGGGAAGTTCAATTCTACATATCCTCTACAGGAAATAAAATATATTTCCAAAGTTATCGATGACACCCACCAACCACTAAATCTTGAAAACTTGGACATATAATCATGTTCAGCATGGTTACGACCAGTGGTACCTCTGTATGCATGCCTACAGTTCATATGAATCCACATCCTAATCAGTCAGAATGCCTTAATGATGCATCCTCAGGCTCTATTTTGACACTTGCACGGTGTGTCTACTAATGAAGCAAAATTAAGTGTAGAGGGCATGCCATGTCCTTAGGGGATATGACTTCAGCTGCAGTGCCCCAAAGGGTCCTCATACTGCCACACAGATATTGCAAGGGGTGCAGGGTTCTTGAATTAGGACCTCGAGTGTTCACAGTGGGGCTGTACAGCACCAGCAACAAACATGATTCAACGCACAAACCTAAAACTTAAGTAACACGATCTTGGAAAAGACTTGTTGGATGTGGATGCCCTTTGTGCTCTGAATTAGTTGTGCAGCTAGTACTACTGTAACCAGTTAGGTTTTCTAGATAGAAGTCAGAGCATATACATTTAATGTCTGGTTAAATCATTATTTGTCTAATGCACCATCTACAATTTGAAACACTGAGAAACAGACTAACATTGACTTCAAAATTACATTTATCACATCGCACAACCAGAATGACAGGCTAGCCTCATTAAAGGGGAAAAGAAAACCAGCAAGACTGTAATCTGCCACTAGGTCAAGTAGCTCATTTTTTTGAACACTTCTCATCTAAGTAATTTATCTTTCTGATCCAAAGATGTGAAGCTCCTTATGAAGACTGAAAAAAGTCACTAGGGAATAAGCAACTGATCAGTAAAATTAAATAAATCTCCTAAAAAAAAGGCTTTTAGTGTTGTTTTTCATATGAGGATACTAGGCAAACTACTTTGGAGCCAATTTTTCTCCTACTGTAGAGAACAGGAGAATTCTCATTGACTTTGTAAAGCACAACTTTATCTCAGCCTCTTTTTTTTTAAGAATAAAAGAATTCATTTATTTGCATATCTTTTGTTTTCCGGTGGGATAAGATTTCATTTTTGAAAGTAGCTTTTTTCCATGAGACTGGTGATGAATATACATATCTGTATGCCTAACAGCTAACTCTATGAAGACATATTTGATTCTTCAGTGCTTTTCACCAAATTGTAAGAATAACAAATTTTGTTGAAATAAACAGAATTGTGCTAACAAAAAAATGACATAGTAAATAACTGTAACCTCTCAAATTTAATGGATAGCCACTTACTCTTCTAAGAAACTGTAAAATGTTGCTATTATGATTGATGAGGCTTTTTCACCTTGTTTTATACTGGTACTGTCCTAGTTGCAGTCAGGACAGAGTTACCTTCCCCAAGATCCAGCACAGGTGAGCTGAGTTGGCCTGGCCTGTTTTCCACACCATGTGACATCGCACCCCCCTAAAAGGGGCTGGTTGGGCAGGGGTGGTTCAGCATGGCTCTGGGACAGCTTGACTGTAGTCAGCTGTTGGGTTGGGTATTGTGTTAGTCATTGCATTGGTGCACAGCTCAGTTTTACCACCATGTTGGGTCAGTAAAGCGCTCTGTGTTATCACTGTGATTGTGTGTGAATTCTGCTATGGGCTGTTATTCCTCCTCTTTTGTGGTGCTGTGTCAGTAACTGTCCTTATCCCAACCCATGGGGGCTCTGCCTGTTTCTCCTCTGGAGGAGGGGTGAGAGAGCAGCTCAGCTGCTGCCTGGGGCTGAACCACCACAGGCACAAATGACAAAAGAGAGTAAAGGGTAAAGTGGAATGAGTATGTGGTCTATTGAGCAGCACTTATGCTCATGCGTTTCTTGTTTACAATTTCTCACAGTTTAAATACCTTCCTGCCAATTGAAAGTGCTGAATTCCTTGTTTTGCTTTGCTTGCCCACATGGGCCGAGAGGCTGGGCAGTCTTGGGGGGGGGGGGGTCTTGTGCAGCAGCTGGGTGTCCTTGTGACTTTGGGTGGAGAGAAATTGCTCTCTATCAATTATTTATTATTGTTTTTGTTGTTATTATTATTATCTTTCTTTGCCTGTATTCTATTAAATAGTTTATATCTCAATTCATGAGTTCTCTCACTTTCACTCTTTGAATTCTCTCCCCCATCCCAGCTGGGGGAGAGTGAGTGAGTGGCTACATGTTGCTTAACTATTGGCCAGGGCTAAACCAAAAGACCCTTCCCAAATTCAGCTACAGTTGAAATTTGGCTTTTCCTAATTCCATCACTGCCTACATGGACAATTCTTCCATATTCCTCTGAGATATTCTATCACAGAATCACAGAATGGTAGGGTTGGTAGGGACCTGTGGAGACCATCTAGCTGGAATCCCTGCTAAATCAGGATCACTTCCAGGAAAGCTTTTGATATCTCCAGAGAAGGGGAATTCATAATCTCTCTGGGTAACCTGTAAACCTACTTTCATTTTTTGTAAGCTCACTTTCTTGAGTCTGAACCCAGCCTTGAGTTCCCCATCCAGCAAAGCTGGCCTTTTGTTGTACCTACTTAATTTCATACACATTGAGATGAACCATTCATGTGCCTTGAAGAGGTTATCTATTCTAAAGACCTGTCTAGTTCTGAAAATAAGATTTGAACATCTGGAAGAGCCATTCAAAAAAGAGAAGTCACAGAGTTGTAGACAGTTAACAGTATCAATATTTCGCCACATTGAGGGTTACAAGCCATTCTCATTTAAAAGCTAAAGTAGGAAAAAAAGCCTCAAACAGTGAGTCTATTTCAGGGATCTTTCTGGTTTGGATTAATTCCATGTAGGGACACCTAAATCCTGTTTTATTTGTAGCTTTTAAGGCATTTGAAATATCAGTGCACTGAATTAATCTTCCTGATCCATATCTCCAAGTCCTTCCTCTAACCAATCTTTCTTTTTGTTGGACCTTATCTCTGATTCTCTCTCACACCTGCCACCACTGATATCAACCTCAATATCTCACTTGCCAATGTCAGCAGAATGTCTGTAGACCTCTTTCAGTGGAGTATGAGTTAAAGATCTTCCAAGGCCTGGAATTTTACATTTTTTTTTTTTCCTCAGCACTGTAAGGTATTAGCTAAGTAAGGCAGTGTCCTGGTTTCAACTGAGACCCAAAACTGAGGTTTTGGGGTTGTTTTGGGTTTTTTTTTTTGTTTGGTTGGGTTTTGTTTTGTTTTTTCCTATTAGCTAGTAAAGTGCTGTGTTTGGGATTTAGTATGAGAATAATGTTGCTAATATACTGATGTTTTCAGTTGTTGCTAGGCAGTTGTACTTTCTACACTAAGTCAAGGACTTTTCCACTTTCCAGGCCCTTCCAGATGCACGGGAATCTGGGAGAGCACAGCGAGGACTGCCCAAGGGATATTCCCTACTGTAGAATATCATGCTCCATACGTAACTGGAGAAGCTGGCCAGAAGGCAGATTCACTGCTTGGAAACAGACTGAGCATTGGATTGTTTTATTTTCCTTTTCATTTGCATGTGGTGAGCAATTGTATTTGTGTATCACTTGTATTATTACAATTGTTGTTATTATTATTATTATTATTGGAGTTTTTTATATTATTCTTGCTATTGTTATCACTATTATTATTCTTTTCCTTTGTTTTCCTATTAAACTGTGTTTATATCAACCCACAAGGGGTTTTTTTTCTTGTTCTCTTCTCCATCTCCATGGTGGGGGAAGTGAGAAGCTGTGTGGTGCTCAGTTATCCACTGGGTTTAAACCAGTACAGTCCTTTTTTGCGCCCAACATGTGGCACAAAGTGTTAAGATAACGACAGATCTGACCAGACCATGTTAAAATAAATTTATTACAAGCATTCATTATATTAGTTTAATCTGGTCCACTGTTCCCAATGTTGTTTTATTTGTTCATAGGGTTGTACTCAGAGTTGTGTCATGGAACACCATACTTGTCATATATACTGGTTATCAGTATTTATATGTGGTTTGTCACCTCTGGGTGTTGGATTAATGTTATCACTCTGGTGTTCAGTGTACTATTGGCTTTTGGTATGACAAAATCATTCATAGTCAGACCAGTTCTGTATTTGTACTTGACAGCTGAATCTGTATTCAGTGGCAGCTGAGCGACAGCAACAGCTTCATCTCCATACTTTGGGAGCCATCTGCCAGAAGCTATTAATAGTTATACTTTTTACTTTTCTCCTAGGAGAGCCAATATATGGGGGAGACACCTTCCTTCACCTTCCCCTTCAGGTTAATTGCAGTGGCTCTTGAGAATGTAGAATATCCTTGGGACGTTCAGACCAGGCTTCTTCTATTGCTAGGTCTTGTGGTTCAGGTCTTCTGTAGGGTTAAGCAACTGTTTAAAAATACCACATGGACATCAATTCCTGTGAAAGGCACTGTAGCTACGCAAACCCCTATGACAAGCACTACAACTATTCAACCCCCCATGATAAGCACGGCATCTGAACCAGAAACACAACCCACACTGCTATCAGTTGCCTTTATTTATAGGAAGAAATGGACACATACATTAACTTGTTTAATAAAGGGTGGTGAAACCAGGCCATCAAAAGGAAAGGAGGAAGAGATAGAACCAGAGGTAACCATCCGATTCCTGTCCCTGGGTGAGCTGTGAGATATGCAAAAAAAACTGAGTTATTGATTTGGTGAGCAACTTGTCATCTGGCTGCTCCAATACCGGTATAAAGGGGCCAGTATCTTGGAATTAGAAAGTAGGTAAACCAAGCATCTGGGATTCATGTCCAGGGAAGGGTCATTGACAAGGTGATTGGAAAAGGGACAGAAACCCTCAACCTCTGCAGGACACTCTTGTCAGACATGAGGGAAAGGTATCCTTCAAAGATGTTACATGTTACCCAGACAAATGAACCACCATGGACAGAGATAAACAGTACCTGAGGGAATTAGCCATGCAAGAGATAATTTATTATGATCTGGACAATGTCACCCACAGATCTTGATCAAGTCCCCTGTACCCAACCCATGTGATAGAGGTTTGTACAGAGTACACCATGAGCATATGCAGAATTGTTGGCCTGGAAAGACAAAGAAGTGCCAGTGAATTAAGTGGCTGGCTAACTCCAGCAATACCTAGAAAATCTTCCTCCCTTCAGGTCTGTTTCTCAGCCATGGAAAGATGGAAAAGTCTGAAAACCTGTTTGAGAAATTGTCCCAGGAGGTTCGGCACCTCCAAGTTATGTTCAGTTCCCTGCTTATATAGGCAAGTACCTCAGCAGTAAATGTCCCTCTGCTCAGAAGAGAGGATACAGATGGTGCAAAACGCAAGGCATCTTCTTGTTTTACCTGTGTGACCACAGAGAGGACATGAGATAGTGGGATGGAAAACTTATCTCTACCTTAGAGGCACAGGTACAAGAGTTGCAAAGAAAACAATTTCAAGTAGGGGTTCTTCCAGGAAAATTACTGCTCTAGTCTCCTGTGGACAGTTGTGCAGACAGACTAGGAGAGCTGACCTTAGTTCTGCTTTCATGGAAGGAGCTTCTGAGTAACAAGGATGAGATTTGAACCCACATGCATCACACAAACCCATTTGTCAGTAACAATCACTATGACCAGGACTAGAGGGACCCTGCTTCCAGCTGAAACCAGGATGTGCATACATGCCACAAAAGGATGCTAGGAAATCAAAAGTAAGAACATCTTAACGTACTTTGTATCAGCCAGACACAGCCAATGTGCTGGTATGTATTACTGACCACAGCAATGCCAGTGCTGGTATTGACATCATGATCACTACTGTTATCATAGCTATTTAATCACTTAGAAGTGAGTATATATTAAGAGCTGTTTCCCTGTGTACAGCTAAATGACAGCCTAGTGTATTTGTTCAGAAAATATAATAGTGTGTTCCGATGTAGAGACATATCTCTCAAAATAGCATTAGTAAGACAGTTGATTAGTGACTTTGCTGTTAAATTTAGCATGCAATTAAAAAAGCCAAGATTCCCCTTTTCCAAGTAAGATAGGAACTGTAACTGATGGAATGCAGTGGTGGGTTGATCCTAGTTAGAGGACAGATGCCCACCAAAGCCACTCTATCACTCCCCTCCTCAGCTGGGCAGAGGAGAGAAGTTATAATGAAAGGCTTGTGGGTTGAGATAAGGACAGGGAGAGGTCACTTGGTAGTCATCATCATGGACAAAACAGACTTAACAAGGAATTAAATTAATTAAATTAAATTACCCAAGAAATATTGAGTAGAGCAATGAGACCTAAAACAAAATCCCTTTTTCCTAGGCTGAACTTTATACTTGATTTCTCTACCTCCTCCCCTAGCTGCACAGGGGGTTGAGGTGTGGGGGTTGTGGTCAGTTCATCACATGCTGTCTCTGCCACTCCTTCCTCTTCCAAAGAAGGACTCATGACACTATTCCCCTGCTCCAGTGCAGGGTCCCTCCCATGAGAGACAGTTCTCCATTAACTTCTCTGATATGATTCCTGCCCATGAGGGCTTCAGTTCTTCACAAACTTCCCCAGCATACTTCCCATGGGGTACAGACCTTCAGGACCAGACTGCTCCAGCCTGGTCCCCCATGGGGTCACAAGTCGTCCCCTCCACAAACCTCCTCCAGCATGGGTCTGTCTCTCCATGGGCCACAGGTCCTGACAGGAGCTTGCTTCAGTGTGGGCTTCCCACTGGGTCACAGCCCCTTCTTCACTGACCTTGGTGTCTGCAAAGTATCTCACACCTCAGTCCTTTCTCTGGTGGCAAAAGGCTGCCACTCAAGTTATTTTTTCCCTTCTTAAATATGATCCACAGAGGTCGCTGATTGGCTTGGCCTCGGTCAGTGGTGGGTCCATTTTGGCTGGTATTTACTCTGTTGGACCTAGGGGAAGCTTCTAGCAGCTTCTCTCAGAAGCCACTACTGCAGCCGTATGTAAGGACACCAATTGCATAGTGTAATAGAGCTATTATATAGTACACCTTGTTTTCAAGACCAGTTCCTTTGAGAGTTTGTAGCTACAGAGATCAAATTGCCTTCTGTTAACACATGCATTTTCCACTGAATTAAGTTTGAAAAAAAATGTGTATTTTTGATGGATGTCTTGGTCCAAATAAATGAATCTTTATAATTTCTTTTTGATGATGTGTCAACATGAACACAAAAGATTATATTTTTGAGTTATGAATAAATAGTATTGAAGTCTTTCAGGATAGCTCTTGATAGTTCTGGAAATTCTTCAGAGCTCTTCCCAAATCAGCTAATTGAAAAGAGAAATACTGATGACCAGACAAAAGATTAGATAAACGAGCTTAAGAATAAACTATATTAATTACCATAACTATTTTCACAGTATAATAGGAAACAAAATCCTGTGTATTTTTATGTTCATAACAGTTATTTTCCGTTTTCCTCTCCTTTTTTTACTTTACTAAAATATTCTGAAAAGAACATTAAAATCTTCCTTACTACAGTTACTCGTTAATATAATGGACAAGTGTCTGCTTACATGAGCAACAGAATCTACAGAACACATTTAAAAAACCAACCAAACAAACAAACCCTACCTTTTAGCATACCAGAATAAGAAAACTCTTATTTAGAACCAGACAAGACTTTAAAAAAATGAAAGATGACAACAGGATTTTACTTAGTCTGATAAAAAAAAACAAAACTAAAAAACCAAAACCAAAAACTAAACATCAAAGCTCCAAAAGACAGGTACCTTCTGCTTCTATCTGTATCTAAGCTTCTTTACTTTTCAAGTGTATTGATCAATACTACTTATTTCAGTTTATAAACATTAATATGTGATTTTCAGCTTCAGTTTTGTTTTTTTTTTCCTTTTCCTTAGCTGGTTACATTCCTTTTGAACCTGATCTCTTTGTTCCATCTTTTCTTAAGGTAAGACAATTTTAAGGCATGGCATATTCTACTGCAATACATGCATGAATCAAATGTATAATGACTCTGTTGATACTAAACTAGGAGGAGCTGCGGACTCCCTTGAGAGTCCTGCAGCAGGGCAGGTTTAGATTAGATGTTAGGAAAAAAAAATACTGAAGGAGTTGTCAGGGCCTGGAACAGGCTGCCCAGGGAGGTGGTTGAGTCACCATCCCTAGATGTGTTTAAAAAAAAGGTAGATGAGGTACTTAGGGATATGGTTTAGCATAGGACAGGAGCAGTTAGACTTTATGCTCTTAAAGGTCTTTTCCAACCTTGTGATTCTGTGATGATTTAGTTTGAAGTAGTACTGTGAGGAGCAGGCAGTTGGACTCAATGAACCTTATGGGTCCTTTCCAATCTGAGATATTCTATGAATCTATGGTCTTAATTTCTCCCATGGCATTGTATGATTAGCTGATGTCTGGGTTATTTGACGGCTTGATGTAATTCTGAACACTTCTATAGGTGGCTTCACAACAGATCAGATGGATAATTTACGCTTTATCATTTATTTCTTCTGTTTATTATGTCATGATGTCTGTATGTTAACTGCTATAAATTTGATACAATATTTCTTTCTTTCCTGTTGCCTAAATTTCTTTATATTGTACTCACAATAGTTTTACTGTAGATCATTAATGCTTATTCACATTCCTCCAATCTAATTATGTTGTTCAGCAGCACGGCTGGTGTTATAATGAAATTGGCTCCATAATTTAGTTACAATCAAACTGACTATTTCTCTGAAGCATAGTTGCAATATGGCAATATGGTTGCTGGAAGTACTCTGCAAACTATAAAGTGGTTTTGGATCTGCTCAGGTCATGCCACAGATGCCCTCTTCACCAGAGGTTTCTTAGTCCCCAAGTGTACTTCTGCTTTTCAAATTGGTTCCTTCAAAATGTCTTTTTTTTTTTTTTTTTTAATCTCCTTTTCTACCCTTAATAAATTTAAGAAAATCTAATATGAGGTAATATATTCTCAAAGGTAAGTTTCTTCCTATAAATACTTCAAGATGGGCTCCAAAACAGAGTAGAGGTACCTAGGGAGGGACAAGCTACATAATTAATTTAGTACCAAACTTATCTGTTCTATTCAATTCACACATTTGCACCTCTGGACCAGAAAACACACAGTGACAATTAGAAACATGGGAGGAAGCTCGGGAAACTGCTTTGGGCACTGGTCCTGGATCACCTGGGGAAAATGTAAATTGATGAAAGGATACTTTGAAACATGAGGAATATATTAAAATGTTGCATTACTGACTACGGAGTTACAGGGGAGGAGAGACGAAACAACCACTTGGTGGGATTTGTGCTATTACACAAGGAATTGGTGCGGATCACAGGTTTGAAAACCAGATTTCATTAATTCAACACCTCATTGACTGAATGCACTGTGTCTTCCTGGGTGTCTCATTTTCTTTTTAATTCATGCTTAATTTACAGTAAACTCTGGACAAAGTTTTCGACTTTCTTGTGTTTCCTACGTTTGTGGTCCTCAATTTCATGTTGAGTCTGTGTGTTTGTTTGCATTAGTATTCTTGTGTTGTTCTTTTACCTCTTTGGTTTAGATGTCCTTGCTATCTGTACACCTTATTTAGTATTAGATTGTTGTGAGAAAAAGATATGCCCTGTCACAGTGGCAACAGATGTCCCACCATTAAGTCTTTCTTCAGAATATAGCTAAATTCTAGAAGTCTAAATCAGAAATTGAGTACCTAATTCATTATAATTAAGCACTCCCCCTCCAAAAAAACCCCAAAATAAAACATGACAATTGAATCACAAGGAGAGAAGTCTTTAAATGCCTTTATCAGCTGCTTGAATGTTTTAGTGCTTTAGTCGCAATTCTTCTCTTCTTGAAATTTCTATTAAGAGATTGAATTCTTATGTTTGTGGCTTCGAGGCATAGGTATGATTTTTTTGTCTATGAAGTTAACATTATTATTGGTATGGGCCCCTTGGTCTGGTTTTGTCTGCTGGATTTTTGCATCTTCTGGATCAGGGAGGATCTCACCAGTTTCACCATGTTTCATCTACCAACTGCTGTGCTACAAAATGAAAAGCATCCATGCTTGTAAAAATAAAATGTTTCCTTATTACGAGATGGTGTGTACTGTATTCTGCTATGACAATATAGCCAATTCCATGAGACTTTTTAGAGTTCCCATGAGCTGGAGACTTGGATATTTGAGAATTGTCAATGTATAAATCTTCCAGCCAAGATCCCTTATGAAAGATAATTACACTAGTAAATTAGCACAGGCATTTCTCTATCCATTTTCAAGTTCTGACTTTTTTACCCTTTTCCAAAAATTATTCTCCATGCTTGCGGGGAAATAGGTCTATGAAAGGTCTAAAGAAAACCTTACCTCTTTTTTTCACCTCCACATGCTTCTGACTCCGTTTGAGTTTTTTTTCTTTTGTTTCTCTTATAAGGGGAGAATTTTTTTCTTTTTTAGTGTCTTCCATTTTTTTTCCATACCCTAAACTTGAGATTAGAAGTTTTTTTAATTAATTGCACTGGAACATGCAACTCCACTGTGGATAACCCTATCTCAGAATGTGTTCCAGTTCGTGTAAGCTAAAGTATAACCACAAAAAATCATCACCACAGATGGAGAAGTTAAAGAAAAAATTGTTCAGGAAAATGACTATGTGCACTTGAACTGAAATGATAGTGTCAGTGTTTAGTTCATTCAACTCATATATGCATTTTATTGATAAATTTGAATTCTCTTTGCTAATCTCTGCTTCTTAATGTAGAAACTTCTTTTAAAAAACCACCCAAAACCAAGCAAAAATATCAAACAAAACAATCCAAAAATTAAACTCTTTTTCGTTTTGAATAAGTCTAGGTTAATAGAGTTATGTTTGTGAAGATAAACAGTAAATTTTCCCTCCAGTAAAGAAGTTTAGGGGGAAAAAAGAAATAATTACAGAAATATATAAAATCATAAACTTTCATTGTTGAGAAATCTTCTTTTTTATTTTATGCAGCAAGAACTGAACAGATAGTATTCAACATTATCTACTTTCAAATCCCCACTTTTCTGCTCCAAACTGGTATAAGAATTCTACAAAGTAGAATGTCTTTTTAATTTTACCTGCAGCATGAGCAGCTTCATCTTTTCTATTTTGCAGTGAAGAAATTGGATAATTATCTTTCTTTACCTTGTAGTTCTTTGCCATAATTAAGAACAAGTGCTATTAACCCATCTTTTGAGAGGTTAGCTGTTCCTCAAAATAAAAGGTAAGAAAAATGAAATTAACATATGGGTATTAGGTATACAATGAGTAATACATATTTTTGTGTCTCCCTTTGCAGCTTCATGGTAAAAGGTTTCTAAGGATTAGTGATGGATTAGCCATGCTGAAAGTTAGAACATTTTTCAGCTGAAAAATCCAAATAGCCATACAAAGAATGGATTATCCCCCCAGTCTAGACGGGCGGAATCTGTTTGATGATGATTTTCCTTAGATGTCTAAGCATGTTCCATGAGGAAAATAAACATTGTGATGGAGTATATTAAAAAAAAAAAAACAAAAACAAAATCAAAAATTGACCATAAAGATGGTTCCACTCACTTTAACCCAGAAATACTGAAGAAAGTACTGGCAATTCAGTGTCAGGGAAGTCAAGATTAAAAAATAACTACAGAAACTTATCTGTTAAAAAAGAATAAAAAAGGGAAAAGAAAAAAGTAGTCTTTATTTTTCAACCCTGTGAGATGAAATTGTTAAAATCTGAGCACATTATGCTTCATTGTGGAGTAGTAAGTAACCAAACAGAAGTGCTCGTCTCCTATTCTTTAAAAACTAAATTTATTGAAGTGGGTTCCAAGATGTCATTGCACTTAACAAATTCCTACTGACTTCCACAGAGATAGGACAGCACCCTCTCTCTGCTCATGTATCTATCTGAACAACTAGAAGCTCACTGTCATACTCCTACATCAAGTTCAACTGTAGAGTTAATAAACAAAATTTTATCTCTTTATGATTTATCTCACATTTCTATGACTAGCAAGTATGATTGCTATTCCAATGACAGGTGGTTTGGCTCTTTGGAAGGAATATGTTCTTTCGAATCTTACATGTATGAAAGAGATTTCCCTGTAGCACTGTATAAAGCAGTCCTCTGCATCCTAGCCATAGGTCAATGTTTTAACAGTCCTTGATTTCACTATATCTGATAGGTCAGAATGGAAGCTCTAGCAGGGGCAACAAGGAGCTCATCACTGATGTAATAATAAAAAGCATATGATTTCTCTATCACTTTAAGTAATAGCCTAAGTCTTTTTTACACTGCCTACAAATGATACAGCTTTGCTGTTCAAATGGGAGAGAAGATTATAAAGAATCTTTAGTCATAGAGCTGTATTTTAATTTAAATAGACCATAGTGCTTAGCACAGAGAAAAAACCCGGTGTAAAACAAACTCCCATAGTTATTGACTTTTGAAAAGCAGTTTATGCAAGTAACAGATTCCAAAAACTTCCACAAAATCTGCATTATTCCCACTTTTCCAGCAATGCCTTGGGGGACTAAAAAGAACAACTCATTAACTGGTCTTTTACTAGGAACCGGTCTGATCTAAAGGGAAAGAAAACATCTTAAATAGATGTGCAAAGAATACTCTTCCCCTCAAATTTACAATTATTTTTGTCATGACAGTGTTTATGTATTTGAAAAGAGCCCAGTGTATATAACAATTAAATAAAAAATACCATTTTTATTCCAGAAATAGTGCAAATTATTCATTGTGAGATTATCCAGTTAGTGAGATACCAGGTGAAAATAAACAATCACCATTAATGAATGATGCTAGCTGTCCCTATTTTAGGAACTCAGTCTATGGGCAATAACTGGTAAAATAGATGACTAGCTATTCAGGTACATATCCAGGCTCTGGACATGGATTTAAGATGCAGCCAGATCACACTCTGCACTTCTGTTTCCAGGAAAA
Source organism: Porphyrio hochstetteri (assembly GCA_020800305.1). Taxonomy (NCBI): domain Eukaryota; kingdom Metazoa; phylum Chordata; class Aves; order Gruiformes; family Rallidae; genus Porphyrio; species Porphyrio hochstetteri. The sequence continues at coordinate 184,711,273 of CM036905.1, read as the reverse complement.
GGAAACCATGTGGGTTAAAATACAGAAGGCAGCCGCACGGTTCTCTGAATCAGAACACCAGGATATACAATGTAGTATAACTAGTGTAGTCAGGACATAACTACTCATATGCAATGGGAATATTAATTCAGCTTTGAAAGATAAATATTTTTAGTGTATAATTAATAATTTTTTTCTTGTGACTTACTCTGGAAACGGGCAAAAGGCGCTATCTTTTTCTGAATAAGAGAGAGAACATAACCAAAACTTCCAAAGTTAGTCACAGGGAGGTCTAAAATATAGGCTGCTAGGTGAAGAGGGAAAATTAGTTCATCTTCTTTAGGTTTTTCATTAGAAGAAATGAATATTTCTGGTGAACTAAGGAAGTCTAATTTCAGCCATAGTTTAAAAAAAGAAAAATCTTCCCTACAAAATTAATCCTGAACTAAAAAAAAAAGAAAACTTGAGCAAAAAAGATTTTCCTTAATAAACCTCAAATTCAACAGTATGTTCTATCCCTTTAGACTGAAAACACTTCAATTACTATATTCATTACTTATTATTATATAATAATCTTTCTTTCTGTAAAATTTTCTACTGTGAAAGTTTCCTTGACTTTTTACATGTTCTCTAGACTTTGTTTATCATTTCACCCAGACACTGGTACTGTCCTAGAAATCAAGAGAAAGAAACAAAACAAACTTTAAAAAAAAGAAAAAAATCAAACAAAATAAAAGTAGAAACATAAAGATGCGAAGCCAGCAAACATGCAAAATTGTAGCTTTCTAACTTTAAAGACATGAAAAAGAAAAGGCTGAAAGAATTATAATAAGGCTGAAAGTTAAAAAGAGCAAAGATGTGGGAGTGGAATCTCAAAATGAGACAAAAGAAGAAAAAGAAAGGCCAAACAAGAAAAGTAAATTATCATAATGAAAACTAAAAGCCTCCCTTCATCTGTCTTAAAAATAGATACTAATGTTTTGCAGATTAACTTTGGGTTTGTAATTATGGACTTATGGCAAAATGAATGTTGGTGAACTAAACTGCTCACTTAGGGAGTGTTGCTAAATCCACGGCATAGCAGAAACAGCTGTTGCCCATTATGCCTTGCTTTTTGATGATAAGTGGTAAGAAAGGTTGGGAAAAGGTGACCATTCAGCACTTTTTATTATGAGGTAATGGCTCCAATGATGTTAGCAAAATAATTAAAAATACCATCAGTTCTATTCTCTGTGAAAGCACTTAATGTTGTTTCCATCTCTCCCTGCTGTCCTCAAATGTATTCACATAGGGAGTAATATTGGAGGTTAGGGTAAAAATGGAGCAAATCAGAACTAAAGCAGATCTTGTGCTTTATATACAAAGCCTTAGTCCAAACCAGGTAATTCAATGTTCTTACACTACATATTTAAATTGAAACTATTTATTTTTTTCTTATTAATGAAACAGTAGACTTTGTTCTCTATTCTTTGGAAAGCTTTTTCCATACACTATTCATGAAAGATGTGAATTTTCACATGAACATCTTTATTTGTCTTTTTAGTTATCCCATTTGCAAGGATAGCCTAATATGTCACTCTAATGACAAATAGCCATATGTTTTTTGTGGTGGGTTTCCTTCGGCTAGGAGTCTCACTCCCACAGGTGTCTGGCAGCTGCTCACTTATTCTCCCACCCCTCCATGAATGACCAGGAGAGAAATGAAGAACAGGGATGATAAAGTCTGTGGGTCGAGATAAAGACAAGGAGATTGCTTACCAATTACTGCCACGGTCAAAGAAGTGTTGAATTGGGGAAAATCAGTATAATGTATTGCCAAGTTGAAAAAATATTTTTTGTGTAGTGGAAAACAAAAAGATACCTTTTCTCCCCCATTCCCAGGCTCAACATTATCCCTTCACTCCTGACGACTCTACCTCTTTCTCCCCTAAGCAGTGCAGGGAAATGGGCAATGGGAGTTGCAGTCAGACCGTAAGAGTTCCTCTCTGCGACTCCTTCTTTTGCACACTTTTCATCCCTTTCAGTGTGTGTCCTTCAAGAAAATCTCTGGTGTGTGCTCTCCAGAGGCTGCAGGGATTACCTCTTCTCAATGGAACACCTCCTCCTCCTTCTTTCTCAGTACCCCCCCCTCCCCGTTCCTTCTCCTTCTATTCCCATCCAGCATTTTCTGCCCTTTCTGAAATATGTTTTCGCCAAGGCATCACTGTCTTGAATGATGGGTTCAGCTGTTATCCTCTGGTGGGTCCATCTGGAACTGGCCATGTCCAGAATGGCCTCTTCTCACACAGGCCACCCTTGCAGTTTCCCGCCGCCAGTATGTTGACAGCTGCCCATAATAAAAGCTTTTACTAGGCCCCACTGGTATACATCGTTTGGGATAGTGGAACCCTTAGAAGGGAAAACATGTATGGAAAGGGCTGATTTACTTAAGTTTTTCAGTACCAGAGCCATTAATCAAATAAATTGAAGAATGGCTCTATCTAGAATAAACAGATAGGTGATAGTCCAACAAAAGGTCAGGTATTTGCATGAAATTAACTGAAATTTGTCAAGAACGTGTGGGGGTTTTTTTGTGTGTTTTGTGGGGTTTGTTTGATTGTTTTTTCCCCACAGATAAGTGAGTTGCTTCATTCAATTTTATAACCTAGGTAATAATGTTTATATTTCTCACTTTGAATCAGCTACTTCCAAAGACCCCAAGAATTTATCCTGGCTTTCAAGAAAAGCCTAGAAATGTCAAAGATTATTTCTAGGACTAGTTGTTCAGATATGTCTCCATGTTTGATATTTTGCACATAGCACACACAAGTGCTGAATTCATGAGATGAGTGAGAGAATCAGACCTTTCCAAACTAACAGGTTGTTCTGGAAAACAAGTGAGGCATCTCATAGCAATACTTCCCTTTCTGCAAGTGGTGCATTAACAGAGAAGCATTATGACCAGAGAGGAAATTTCTTGCTTCTTTACTTCACTTTTCTAACAACATAAATGTCTTATAATCTTCACTCATACTTCAGAAAATAAAGCAATTTTTTCACTTTAAAGCAGCCTGATATTCTCATCAATAAAGATGGAACACACCATATGATTCACAGTTTAAGACTGAAGACAAAGATGTCTCCACCCCTGGGCCAGAAGGCTCCACAAATCCTAAATGTAGGAGATTTTATAACTGAGTTTTTGATGATAAGGTTTGGGTTTTTTTCTTTTATTCAAGGTTTTGGATGGTCAAATCCCTTTATAATTATTAATGAATAGTAAAAATGTTACTTGCTTGGGCAGATGGAAGAGAGAAAAACAAGGAATATGTTCATTCGTCCATCAATCCTTAAAAATCCTTTAAAACTGGAATTTCTGGTTTGCTTTAGCTCCTTTCTCTGATGGGTGGTTAGTGTAAATGTCCATTTTCTCTACTCAATAAATCCAAAGTCTAGGACAAAAGGTAAAACAAAAAAAGCAAACCAAAACCCCAAACTCCCTAACAGACTCACTGAATTAATAAATAAATATTGGTATGAAATAAGAAAATGCCAAACTATTGTCAAGATTGTTGGGTGGAAACGCAGCTTTGTGTGCATTGACATAAGTTTTAAACTTAACAAGTAGGTTCCTAAACTCTAATGTAGATGACCAAAAAAAATCCTAGAAACATTTGTATGAGTGAAACACCATATTTATTTCTCATAATTGATCAGGTTTATTTTCCACTGAACATGTAGATTAATTTACAACTTAGAAGATCTTTAGATGATCAATATGAAGGGAAGTCAAAGTAATTGGAATATGTTGGATCTTCCTCTTCAGTTCCTCAAAAGTTTCTATGAATATTGAACATACAGGGAACTCAGGCAGTTATTTTAGACTTGCTGGATTGCTTTCTCTCCTTATCATGATGCCAGAGTCATAAGCCTCAAGTATCAGTGAAGTGATTCCTGAAATCAATATATTCCAGCCAGCACTGCAATGCAAAACGACAAATCTTAACTCACTTGTCACATTAAAATGTATGCATGATAAATCAATAAATATAAATGTGCTTAGTGAGAAATAGTTGTTGTAGACTCGTTTTACAACTTATAACAGTATTACATTGCTTATTCCCCATAGGGAAGGAATTCTATTATCTTTCTGTAGCCTGAAAGAAGATAGGTAGATTTTTCAAGTAAACAATTTGGATGGGAAACAGCTATTTTTCCTATGTTGTATTTATAGCTTAAAAATGTTTGAAACAAAGAAGAAACTGGTCTTAAAAAAAAAAAAAGCCAGACTTTCAGAGTGTAGCTAGACCAAAATGTTTTACACTTGAACAACCAAGTAACTAATATTTGAAAGATCGCTGTGAAAGCATTAGCATTTAATCAAAAGCAAAAGACATAATTTTACTTCTAATCAAATTAAAACTAACTATGGAAATCAATTGTTCTTCCCCAAAACCTTGTTATGAGTGAAAACACCATTCATGTATAGCCAGGATTTTACCACTAGTATAGTTGAGGTCTTAACCTTGCAACCAAAATACAACTGGTAATTATTAGTCCAATTGCAATGTTAACAATTCTAAACTAAATTATTCAGTCACTTCCTCAAGAATGGTTCAGTAACAGTGCTATACATTACATTCTTGCTATTTGACTTCTCTGGAACCCTTCCAAGTGTTTGTCTGGGTCAACAGTGTTAGGTTTTGCCAATAAATTGTAAGGGAACATTAAGAGAGGTCACCACCACGGTGTCCAAGATGCACTAACACTGAGAGTTAGGAACCCTTCTTTATCTCAGTGCCTGCTTAGGGTTATTTTTATGGTTTTTTAATGCTGGTATTTTTTTGTTGACTAACAGAAGATGTTTGAGAGTTAAACATTAAGTTATAAAGACAAATCCTACTGTTGTACTCCAAAAAGGATAAGGATACTTTCGTAGATAATAAAACAGAATTAATAAACACCCCGTAAGAATTTGGAAAAACAAATAAAATATGAAAATATAATTGATTATCCTTTTCTTTTCTTTTCTTTTCTTTTCTTTTCTTTTCTTTTCTTTTCTTTTCTTTTCTTTTCTTTTCTTTTCTTTTCTCTTTTCTTTCCTTTTCTTTTCCTTTTCCTTTCCTTTCCTTTCCTTTCCTTTCCTTTCCTTTCCTTTCCTTTCCTTTCCTTTCCTTTCCTTTCCTTT